>MNPL01031227.1:65693-88209 GCA_002081605.1 Tropilaelaps mercedesae | reverse complement strand
ATATATATATATATATATATATATATATGACTTATCTATAAATTCTGATGGTGGTCACAGTGATTATGCTAAGAAGACCGTTTCTGGGCGACCGCTGGTATAGGTTGATATCTACGAATACATAAATACGGTTATATGTAGGTAGGTTAATTTACACAAGCCGACCAAGCACTAACTGACAATAACAAGCTCCCGAAAAAGTGACAAATAGAACGAATTAAATGAATCTATCCGAAACTATGAAACTTGATTGCGAATAAAGGACGGAAGAACGAACTTACTGGGTGGCACCTTTCACATCCCAACCTTCGAGCCTAACTACCTTCTATGTTGCTGCTCCTCAGCGCGATGAGCGCGATATGTGAGCAACTACCAACGAAACGGTAGCTGAGAAAGCCACAAAAGATGACGATTTGTTGTGTTCCGAAGAGGAGGGAGGGATGGGAGGAACGGAAAAAAGGGTCTCTTTCCTAGGCCTTCATCAAGAACGCTCGAATTGCCCGACAGTCCGGCATAGTTCCAACAACACAACCGAGAACTGAGAACGCATAGGAACAGTAGAGACGGGATTGCGCAACAAATGCCCAGAGAACGAAACAGAAACGAGAAGAGAGATTGTGGAATCGTCAGAAACCAAGAAATCAATCTCAAAGAGCATTTACAAGCAAGAAGAAAATGTGTAAGTTGCAACGAGGGCTTAACAAACCGCCAACACTGACACAAGGTTCAGCGTCGATATGGCCATATGCATCAACACCCAGTAAGATTGAAGAGCCCACAAGTGCGTTCGACTATTGGGGCCGTCAACCCTCTCCACTCCCAGCAGAACACTGTGTTTTTCTGCGGGGACACAGGAAAGAAAGACGGTATTCAAACTAACCAACCCAAACTCTTGCATACCTACCCAGATGACTCGAAGGTGTTCAATAACAGGCACATACACACGAACACACCTTGACGAAATATGCTAACGAAATGTAACAGCAACATCTGCAACAATAAGGAAAATGCCACGTTCAAGTTAGTCCAAATGGTCAGGGCGTGGGGCCAAAAAGTTCGACGTCTCCATGCCGAACGTCAACAAATAGAGAAAACAATCGCGCACCGCACGGGAGAGCACCGTCGTCTTTAGCAGACGAATATGTGCAAATGGCGCGAACGACGATTGAGATAAATCGAGTGATTCATATTTCGACAAGGGACAACCACAGAGATACATGCGGCGATGTACGCCTCGTATGTCACGTATTAACAGGCATGAAAAACAAGCACACAAAAATAGAGTGACGGATACTGCAGATCATAGCCGCAACGATGCTTGATGTACATTAACATCAACGATAACCACCTCAACAGATGCGAAAGCAACACTAACGACAACAATAATAACAATAATAATAATAATAATAATAAAAAGCAGCAACAACAACAAACTGTTTACAATAAAGCCACAAGTTACTATTTGAGAAAACATTGCTCTTTTTTTTAGATGTAAATGCCGTAAAGCTTAGCGGTACAATGGGCTTAGTTAGGGCGGGGATGCATGCCTGGGGAACACATATTTTATCCCTTGTTTTACCTGGCTTATTGTATAAACAATGCACCAACCATATAGTGAACCAACTATTTCGTAAGTCGTGGGTAATATGTCAGGAAAATAAATTATATATTATTGATCCTCTTAAGAGTAGTTAACGTTCGCCTGCTTCTTAGAGAATTTACCGAGAGAAATGCGACTTAACGTTCCACAGTATGAAAACGGGTTGAGAGCTTTTGAGGCCGATCTGTACAGCAGGCAGTGATGCGATAATAATATCGACTAGGACATAGCTAAATAAAATATGTCCATCTCTTGTTTTTAATGTAACCGGCATTTAACTAATTCAAATAATTTAGCTAGATATTTAAGGCCATATAAATATATTAAGAGGCATTACACATTTGCGAAATCGGAAGACTACGTAGGGCTTAGAAACATTAGGTTTTCGAAGCAGACATTCAGCGTCTTTTCGCTGCATTTTTATACGTATTTTATAAAATAAACGAATTTCCTCTCCAAAATAAATAAGTATGTAACATGTATTTTAATGAAGTATTTGACAACATAAATGAGATACTATCTCGACACCATTCAATACGTACTCGTCCATTAGTGAATTCATATTTCACAAGCACACATCGCGAAATTACAGCGCAATACATCAGTTCAGGACGCAAACACGCTTGTTGACATTGACACAAAGCCAAACGTAGGTTTTATCTACATAAATCATTTGACGAAACAACTCAATCGTTGGTCTGAATGTGTCAAAGCGTCTTTGTTGTAGTTATAATACATTGACGGACAGATGCATCTATTAAACGTTATCGCTACCCCGAGATCGTGTCGGACAGTGGAAATAACTGAATTTTAATATCGATTCTGCTTAATGAAGCAATGAGTACACACTAGTCTTGCCACAGTTGATTAGAGGCACATCCTGTGAAGAATAGTTATTTAAGGACCTGTGGGTGTAGTCATTCCCTTTGAACAAAACACATTTACTTAAGTCACTTCACGATCCTATTTCAAGCGGGCAATCGCATTTACGTTACTTCGAGCGCCCTAGGTACATACAGCATCTGTGTAAAACACTAGCAGGACTCCAAATGGTTAATTCGGATTCTGTCGACAATGAAACGTCAAAGAAATATCCTTATTCTTTTAGGATAAAGCAAAGTATTTGCGAGCGACGTTCTATGTAAATAGGAGGTTGTCTGCGAAATCAGTTGGGACAACGTCCAATGCAGTGATTCCCACCCAGTACGTTATTGCTCCTTATATGAGAAAATTTTGACCATACTAAGCCTGTCTGTAGTAGTTTAGTCTACATTCCCTGTATCCCAAGTTCTCGTCTAGAAGCTGCAGGACGAGTTAAGCCGTATTTCACTTGCTTGGCCCACATACCGTCGTATGGCTGACATGTTTTCCAGATGAAACGGGACTGGACAGGGTCGGTAGCCTTTTTGTGCTTGTCCAACCGAGCTTTTTAGATTCCTGAACAACATGACTATTCTTTTGAAATTTGTAATCTTGTTGTGACTCTGTAGATAAAACTGAAGGTTTTTAACGATGAAACAGTAAAAGGTGATTACATTATTAGTTACATTTGCTAATCTGATTATCTACGCAAAGTGTCAGTCGATTTCTGGCAGAAGTTGCATTTTATTGCTTAGGTCATGTGTGAAGCAATTACATAAAGCGAGATCTCAAACGCCAAAAGAAAAAACGTTACAAAAAAGATGGAACGAGATGTTTAGGTTATTCAGCTTAAACGTAGCTAAACTTTTTAGAAGTCGAACTGGTACCCGTGAGGGGCGTATATTTTCGAGCTATTTTCGTTACATCATTTTTAGACTGTCTTTATGGCCAGTTGCAATTGAGCAATGAGAAAGTTCGGCGAAAACCGTGAGGAGACTATATGAGCTTAGAAGAACTATTTTAAAATGGATACGAAGTTTTTTGTTGGGCGTTTAAAAAGTTGCGAAGCTCGTTTAATTTATTCATTTGAAAGCCGCCCAAAGGGATTGAACTTTGTTCGCGGTACCGGTTTATAACAGTGTAATTCGACCTTTCGTTGTCGACTATGCGAGCAGAAGAGGGGCAACCAGAAGGGGCCAGTGAGTAACGCTAAAGTAATACCGAACCTCTGGCATGAGGGAAGCTAGTGTTTAGTGCACCTGTGATTGTCAGCCAAGTTTCTGCAGGCTGCTAGCGGCGCATGTACATATTTTAACCTAAAAAAAACGATAACTTGAAATCAAACCCAATGTGCTTACCAACTTAGGACCATCTATATCCAACAACTAAAGTTAATTAAATCAGTACTACACGGGCCGGAAAAACCTTTATTTTTTCGGCATTTCGGATTATTTAAAAGGTTTTGTCAGAACTGGACTTTCCGGAATATGGCTCTTGTTTACTCATTTCAGAGTATACTATCGATTTTAATTGATTCAGTCAAAATAATAAAAATAGCTTTATGCTTTGACAACTGGTTATACGATATCAGTCTGTTCTGCTACAATCACTTCGATAGCGGTTCCTGCATCGATAGAGGGCGGAAGTAATTGTAATTTGCGTTCTTGTGAAATACATATAACATCTTGCAGACGATGACTCCTCTAACGTTATCCACAATATAGCCGTCCGTATGATTAGCGAATTTCATCTCCGCAGGTTCTTGCAGGTTTTTTCTCTCCTTCTAAAATACCCAAAATAGGGTCGTTCTTACCTTACTGTGTATATGTTTGATAAGACTATTATTCTCACTGAAATTCCGCGATTATAAGGGAAACAATGTGCATGTTATTTTAAAAAAACCGAAACCTCTCAATCGGACTTGGTCTTGTGCTTTATAAAAAACTTCTTCAAAAAATTTATATGAAAATTATACAGGTGTTAGATTACAAACGAAAATTTCACACGTTAGCTGTTCAGTCAAAACATTAGTGGAAAATCTTACTTGTAAGCGGTTTCCTTGACTGCATTGTGCCGAAACCTTTTTAACGACTCTTTACATTTTAATTAGCATACGATAGATGTGCACATTGACTATTGCGCATATTACAGAAGTTTTCCACGCTTACCTTCAAAGCCAACATCCCAGCACACTCTTTCAAGTTTTTCAAAATGAGAATGAAAAACGAACTTAAATAGATAGTGGCCTTGGAGACCGGTCGGATTTGTGCTGAATTCCCTCAAGTTCAGTTGGTCTGAACTCAGGAAACGCACTGGAGAGGTTCAAATGACCGGAAAGTTTTGACTTTAATAGTACGCCATAGTCTTGACCGGCATAGTAAAATCCATGCCTTACAACACGTCCACCTAGGTCCAAAGGGTTGCTAAAGTAGCTTCCGACGAGGAGTGTTAACAGCCATTGCTGACATACCGTGCTCAGAATAGGCTGAAACTGAGTACAAGCTTGCAAAGCTCGCTATTAGAAAGTTCGTTTCACCTACAGCTGGAGCGACGCCACTATCTGCGAGCGGTTCAATATGAATGCGTCTGACTCGGTAGTACGTGAAAGAATTGGAATTTTGGTTTAAGTGGTATTCTCACAGCTTGAACGCCGCTCTGTAAACCTTGTAAACCGTGTTTCAAGTCGGTAAGGCTTCGGCGAAACCGTTTTAGAACCGAAAATATTTCCTTTGCGAATTTCTCGGGGTAGTATCATGCAGTAATTTGAAATTGAAATATTTGTTTTAAAACACCGTCAACGTGAAGTAACCGTCTCGTATACCCTGAAGCAGATAGCGAGCGGTAGTTTACTGCAAGTAATCGTTATCGTCGGCCGAATATTCATAAAGATCATCTTTAGTTCTTCTCTGCCCCCACATGTCAACTTGACACGGTTATTTTGCAGTAGATTATTGTACACCGAGCTCGGTGCACTCGCGTGCTCCTTACGACCGGAGGAGGCACGCAAGTGCACAGGGTCAAATCTTGCTTTTGCACATTTAAAGTTATGGGGTCCGTCTACGAGATAATGCAAAAAGCGCTGTCGTAAAATATTCGCTGATGGCTTGTCGAATAAATACTTAGGTCCGCAAAATTATGTACGCAACAGCTGGCTATCATAATCAGAAATGTAATTTGGAGCTTTAGTGAGACCAGCCGTGAAACTTCGTCGTAGTCTACAAAACGAGCAAAAATTAGAACAAAGGCGATATTCTACAGTGCATTCGTTCATCTTCATATTCAGGTCGTTCGGCGTGACTGCGCCTAGAGTCTCTAACTCTGCCAAGCTTTTTTCTCGATTATTAATTCTTCAAGCGAAAGCGACTGGACGATCATGGTTCCCTTCCTCTCCTAAAAGAGGCAAGCATGCACAAACTACCTAATCCGTAATCTTTCCACAAGCGAGCAGGGGCGACTTGAACGTGTGTTTTCCCTACTGAAGTGTTCCTAACATTGTGAAGGCTGATAAAACAGCTTTGAGTTTTTCTAGGGTATTTGAGCATACTTTCAAAATCTAAATCCACGTTCGCGAAATTTTCTGCTACTTTCTGACGACTTTGCGGTGATTCAGCTTCGATCCCAATGGAAAATCGTGTATGTACAATGAAAGGAACAGTAATAGAGCCACGAAGTAATAGAAGCCTCAACTTTAGCTCTACATTACTAAAGTATTACACATCGTAAGCAAACATATGGTTGAGCTGTTATTCTTTTTGTACCTCTTGTGATTCTTTTTTCAACGAACACAGAACGTGCATTTTATAAGTGCGACGTGAACGAGACAAGCTCTTGGATTGGAAAGCAGGGCCGTGAACATGACAAGGCATACACTTTCACGAACTGTCACAAAGATGTCTTTAAAAAATACTTTTTACCTAGTACATTGCATTTCTAATGAGGCTGACTTGACAATATCACCGTGGGTGTGTAATGTAGAAACTCTTGACAGCTAAGTAGAGACGATGCATGTAACCACTTGAGGTTAGATACGTTGACTGTATTCATCTATCGCTGAAAGCACACACCCTAGTTCTGTCTACCACGCTAAAAGATCTGACACGCAGCAGGTGGTCCGGAACCCAGGAGCCACTCGAGCCGGAGCAGTCCTAAGCATCTACGAAGGCAGACTGGGTCGAGTGACTCGCGAAGTAGATGTGGAAGGTGTGCAAGGCTCCTAAGACCAAGGTCCCTAAAACAATTGATAGCACTGGATGCTTACATGGTAGTAGAATGTCGTTGGATTACGCAGACACGAAGGCAGTAGAGCTGCCCATGTGTTACCGCTGTAATAGTACCATTCGTAGATAGGTGAAGAGCTCCATCAACTTGCACGATCTGCGGGAAAGCTCACACGGTGGTAATTCAGCTGACAACCGCCGGTTACCGCACCATAGCAGTGCCTATTGATTGCTAAAGTGATCGGCGTAACTCATAAAGATTCAATTAGTAACACCAGACAATTGAACCATCTCACGAAACGAGTGTACTGGCGAGTTGAAAACTCCCGCAAGTGACAACCTAAGTGGAGTAATAGACCCGTAAAGGTTAATTATAAAGGAGATCCCTCGAAAGGCTGACAGGATCAATTACGTTTGAGAAGCCTCATTTATTTCTTTTTCCTCAATGAAGTTCATGAAAACAGCTTTCGTTGGTAAAGCGCTTTAGTTTTGAACTTCCGTTATTGGTACTGGTAGAAAAAACAATTTATTGGTATAAAAAGAAGTGTGTATCAAACGGGTTATGCTACATCTCTTAAAAAATAACACGTGCATAACTAGCAATGTTAGTGGAAACTTCCCTTAACGACAACGAGTATGTTGGATTTTTACGCCGTAACCGCTTTAGCGGATTATGAGACAATATAAGACCAGGACACGATAGAAAAACATAATCGGCTAGTCGATCTTTCGTAACCATAAATAATGAGGGGCGAGGTCTTGGTAATTACAGACAATGGTAAAAGCGAATCTATTAGGTTTCAGCAAAGACGGAAATTTAATATTTTGTTGGTCTCCCACACACCCTAGGAAAAGCACAGCTTTACTCAGGTGCGTGAAGGTCCAATAAATGCGTTGTTGTTAATGAAAATACTTATGTGTTGTGATCATTATTCTTGAAGAGAAAAACACTGAAATGCCTCATGCACACTTGCTCACATTTCTACATTATTTTCAAAATAACAATTTGTGTTAAGACGTTGACAGTTGTGTCGCATGTCGACGCTTGTTGTGTCACTCACTCATTGGAGTCAACGCGATCGAAACCTGCCAATATTCCTAAAATAGAAACGAAATTGCCTCGCTGTATGGCAAACAAACGATGTTCGAAGAGCAAGTTCGGAATCACCAGAGGGAACTTGAAGACGGTCTCTAGATCCGTGAAAGGTTCAGATGCGTCCATACGCTAATGAAGAAAACATGAATGGATGCCAGTACACCGAGTATATATGTACACACATTAGAATGCAAACTTGAGGGTCGGTAGACCTCGTTCGAAACTTAGTATTATTCGGTCCTATTCTATCGGCTTTTTTCACGGCTCGTCCCGGCGCTAGTGCCCAGTAACAGATCAACTCCACTGACGCGCGATCAAGTAGACAATCTGAAGAAGAAGATGGGACTTTGCCTAACTTAATAAGCTACTGTAGTACTTCCAAATTTAGTTTTAAGCAGCAACAGAACCCATTGGCTAACCGCCTTCAACTAAATTATTATAGGCGTTTCCGGATTTAGCCCCATGTCTCCTTTCCTTGCATCATACTTTGTTCTACTCGTTAACGTAATCCAACGTTGAGAGGTACGTACGCCTGTTTCTCTTGAGCCTATCGTTAGCAATAACCAATGAGGCATAACATGACGCATTATGCTATACTGCGATACTCTTCTGATCTACCAAGCACTTGTTATACAAATGCACCTTACAAGGGTGGAGGGGGGCTTTGTCGGGGCACTGCCACAAAGCGCTGCGACCACCCGCTGCATGCCTATTATAACCGGACGCCTATAAGGACCTGTATTGTCGGACAAAGAGGTTCAGCAGACAACCGCATCTCCGTTTCCACCGTCCGTTGAGTGAGGGAAGTCAGCTGACCAATGCCGCCGCCAGTGCGCAACCCAACCTGTTGCCAGCTGGATAAGTTCTGATCTACCACTCCAGCGGGCCCATTCCACTCATAAACTCTAATGCTAACCCCCTACAGTGGTTACTGGGCTCTTATTTCTTCGTGTCGTTGTATCACTTCTCACTTCTTACTAGCCGCCGCCCCCGCCTTGCTTACGGTCGGAACCACAGCCCGAGCGCTGAACGAACCTCAAGCCTTGAGGCATGGGCCTCTACGGCCGAAAGCAGGCCTTGCAGTTAGAAGCTGTGGAAAGAAAAGCCAAACGCGGGAGCGCGGAGTGCCGAGTGAAGGTGAAGTGAATTCAACTTGAGTAGTTCGCTCCAATCCGGCGTGCTCGAGCTCCTACCTCATTCTTCACTTACCTTCCACAGAAGACGACGAACCACGCTGGGGTATTACCCTCGTCTCTCTCTCTTTCTGTCTTTATCATGGTGTATTTCTCTTTTACCCTCTGGTCCTCTTCTCTAGCAACCCCTACTTCGAAGAGTCGTTCCCAAACTATCCTGCGGACCTTCCTTACTCACGCACCGGGGGATACACCGTTTCTCTGCCATGACGTGCGAGAACGGGCTAAAGTCTGCGAAACAGCAGCGCTCAGCATAGCCACATTCCCTGTCTTTATTACCACGGTTGACAGTTATAGCCAGTCAATCGTGGAAACGATGAAATTCCCCGCGGAGAAGCAGCAAGCCACCGGTAGCAGCAGAAGTGAAAGCAGAAGTGATAGCCAAAGTAGTAGGTGTAGCACAAATTAGATTACATGAAACGACAACTAAGCGCGCATCGTTTATTTAGATATTCAGACATTTTCAATGCGCCTTGAAGCCTCTCACCAAATGGCGCTGAATCTGTGTCGGCTGGGCGTTGTCAATGTATCCCATTGCTGCAATTAACGAATCTGTTGAAACAATAACATCGACTTCCATAGGAAGCCCCATCCGTCAATGAAAAGGACGTAGCGAATTAACAACTACGGTGGCTGTTTCGTTGAGGGATGAACGGATGCGTTCACATGTCTATGAGCTACGATATGATTTACTTAATTTACTCGCAGCGCTGTTTTCGTCGAGATGGGCCGATCTTTTAAAATGGTTGGCTGCCCTGATAGTTATCGTATGGAAGATGGTAGTGATGTGGTTTATCCTGCTCGAGGATTTTCGTTGTCGAATGTTGCTCGCAAACACCGACCTCGATCGCAAACAGACATCCGCTGTTGCCTACAGCAGGCATTTCTGTGTCAGTTCTAAAACAGAAAGCAAACCACTTCTTGTTTAATTCAATAGTTCAACAGAGTACGACAGCAGGTCAAAAGTACGAAATGTTTGTTGTTATTCCTCGCAATGTCTGCATTATTGGATGATTCTTATGCGATATGATGCGCGGGTGCACGCATCGAGGTTTCGTACAATCACTTTTGCAATGACTACGCTTGTTTTCCATTCGCTTTAGTCTTTTTCCTAGCTCACTCCGTACTCTCATAAACAGACGGAGCCTCCAGTTAATAAGTAGTAGATCCGTAAAATGAAATTCCAATTAGAATAGACTCAATCTGCCGGCTTAGTAAAAAGGCGGGACAGTGCCTCTAGGTTTGTTCCAGAGGTTTCGACTACCCCTAACTTGATGAAGTAGATTATCTTCTCTCACGCCGAGAGTGTACTGGAAGTTTGTTTTTACAAATTCAACTCATGTTGCGTTCTACCGCAACAGACGCCTTGTAGCGTTGGGTGCCCAACGAATAGGTTTACCCCAACAGTGTTACTCTTACAAAATGTTTCTGCCACCAATGTTTGTTGCCACCTTTGACGGTGTCAACAACAAACACTTCGCACCTGGCCGCGTTTCCTTATTATTTCGGCGTTAAGAGAATCATGGACAGTCGGACACACTTTAACCAGCTGTTGTCGTCGCATATGGATGTCGATATCCAGTTCATCAGGATGGAAATTGAGAGGCGTCGCTTGTCGGCGAGAGCCGTTTGGTATCCTTCCATCGCGTTGTAGAACGTTATTCGAGCGGCTTGTGTTTGAACTTGGATTGAGTCTTTCTGGTAATTTTTAGCAAAATGGTGAAGGCATGTTGACTTCCGCCAAACAATCGGCCACCCTATTCCCTGTCGGTTTGCCGGTCGCTACACCCGCCCGCCAGAAAGCGGTGACCCTGCTCGAGTTTGGCATGCATATCTCAGAATGTCTGTTGACTTTTCGGATTCTCGTGAGCATCAGCTCTACCATACCCACTCTGCTTCCCGCCAATCGTCGAAGCTCAACCCCCTTAGGCCCTACGGCTCCGAGTACAGCCGGAATCTGCATCCGAAAACTGTTTAGCAGCTATACAGCGGCGACGGACAGCTGATGTCCATGCGCCTGTACAATAATGACTAGGTGGAGATCGTATTTGCTTCTGACTCCCTATGCGGCGTCTACCTGCGGTACGTCGAATAGTAGCGTTACCAGTCGATGGGTGCTGGAGCAACACTGGCTGTTGCTAGCGCCGACGAGTGTTGTGTAATCCGCCCTGGTAGTTTCGACGAGGCCGAAATCACCGTTCCCTCGTTCTCCTGAGGTATCGCCTACTTTACATAGAGGAGCAGCCGCGCCAGCCGTAGCAACGGTGCCGAGACCAGGGGAAGCATCGAGCGGTGAAGAAGCGACGGAATCTTGGGACGGAATAGGAGGCCGGGAGATAGGTATGGAGCTACTCTGGGCAACCACCCAACTTGGGACGGTAACACACCAGTGGATTGTTGGTACAAAAATGCATCGAACGGTCGAACATTGCATAGAAGAGGACAGCCGAGTTCGGGGTATCGCCTGTAAAGCCATAGCTGGCGTTACTCCACCCCATAGCTGGCGTTACCCCACCGGGCAGTTCTTCCGCATCTGTCGGGCAAGAAGAGCTCGTGAGGCACTAGAAGCCCTTCCGTGGGACTCCACAGGGAGGAGGGGAAGGGAGCTATTCTGGCTGACGAAGGTGACCAGGGGAATTCGGTATTCGGTCGTTCCTCAATCCGGTGAATATATATCTGGTAGACAGTGTCCTCGTTGTTATTTGTACACACAGCCTATGACGGTCCGGCTGGCTGGCTGGCATGGCTTTTTGGTGGTCCCGGGCCGATGTTAGCGGGACGAATATCAGCCGAACACAAGAACAGACGGACAGAGTCAGGAACGAGCGAATGAAAACGAAGCAACCAGGCAACGAGAGGCCACTACCGCTAGCACGGCGACATCACTCTTATTCATTCTTCGGAGCTAGCACAGACGCAAACGTAGGAAAATGCAGGCAGATCCAGCGGAATACAGACAGACAGACGAGAAATAAGAAGAAGCTGAAGAGACATAGTAAGGGTCAGGCTGTGCTACCTTTGTTCCTCTCCAATCCTCACCGCGCATCTTCCTCGTCCCTCTATTCTTATAGGTAGCATACTTATATAGGCAGTGGCATGCTCAAGACGCGAGGTAAGGACTGATATACTTGAGACAAATATAGTCCGATAATGGCACAGTAGTATACAAACATGCACACACATACACCAGCCGACGCAAGAGGTGGCCAGGAACTGCTTTTCTTTCACATAGGGACAAAGGAAAGCAGAACCACAGCTAGGACGTTCTTCGTTACCATTAGATCGTTTTGTTGAACTGCAGTGTCAAGTTGAGTGCGAAAATGACGGTAAGAGCAACGCATCGACTGGCAGACAGTCTGTGGAATGGTTCATTGGCATAATGGACAAAACCCGATTGGCTGCGGAATTGGCCATCAGAGTTGCCTGATCGAACGTCTAAATAAATCATGTGCGTATTCCTTTCAAGTGGGATATTCGCATAACAAGCAAACAAATGAGTTATGGCAATCACTAGGTTGAAATGGAACGAGCATTAAAGACCGAGATAGCAATAGAGGACGCCGTTTCGTGCTACCTTGCAGGAATTGGCACAAGACGTCTCAGTCGATTATGTTTACCCTTGGAGAACTACAGGGAGATGAATCACTTCTTCTTTGTTCGATCTGTTTTGAAAAATTCGACACCAACAGGACTCTATTGAACCGCTCATATGGAATGTAGACTATAAGGGGTTATTTCTTTATTATTATTTTAACAAATTTATTTGATAAAGCTCATGCTTGATATACATCGAAAAAATACTGCCAAACCCTTCTGCAGATCGAGCTAAACACAGCGAACTCACATATGCCCAATTGTATTTTGAGCCAGTTGATCATCTACGTTCCTGAATGTTTGGGACAACGCATCGTAGAAGAACTTAACACTTAAAGCAATGTCTTTAGTTGCGCACGTTCTAACATTTAGCCCGGCAGGGATGCATGCTACAGGTATTCTAGAGTGTATTGATATTGCAGAGATATGAACACAACAAAAAGGGAGCTGCGAAAAAGCACGACGGCACCGAACTCTGTGCGTGGGTCTACGTATGTTTATGTATCTGTGTGTCGATGAGTTTGCTGTTCTGACGCGACCGATGCCTTCACCGTGCGAATCAGGCATGGCATATTGAATGGGTGTTACTGATGATGGTGGTGGTGGTTCGGCATCCTCCTCCATACGCCGCCGATCATCAAATATCACTAGTGTCAATTGAAGCTCAAGCAGGATGGCGAAACAACGCCTGTCGCCCGTCGTTCAACGAGGGAAGGATATCATCTATCAGATTCACCCAGAAGGACGCCGTCCGCCCCACGGGGCGTCGAATGTCCCACGGGGACAAGTGCGGGAGGCCCACATCTCACATCTGCGCTCGAGTCTTCAAGGAAAAAGGGCCCATTCATGTGGATGCCTCCTTTAGCCGTTTCCATCTGACTGACGAAGTTGTTCGACGACACTAGCGTTCATATTTATGCCCCTTCGTATAACGGCGGGGATGTGGGATGGGCTTAAGTTGCGAGGAGGGTTGTGGGTGTTGCGGTCTGTTTGACGCTGATTATAATGATGAAGAGGGAGTGCCGCGACGCTTCTGATGACTTTGGTAGAAATTTTGTGCGATACGTTTCCAACAGAGTCATGATTGGTAGTTGGATAGCGCCCAGAAAAATCCAGTCGTGTACAGATGATATTCAACAGGTCTTACCACAACCATACAGGCTCTCTACAGTGCACCGCAGGACATGGCATCCTCAGTGCATAGCTGGAAGCCATTTAGTTTGGCCATTAACTTTTGACATTAATAAAAGTAAAGCTAAACTCTGGTAAGCCCGTCCTTTTGATAAGCGACGCCCGAGATAAAAGTCTTTCTTATATTTTAATGCATCAAGCATTGAATATATATTAGGTGCAAGATTCGTAGTGAAACCACGTCAAGGTTTTTTGGATATCCACGTCAAGGATATTTGAGCGCCACAGATTGCCGATCAGTGCCCGTTTTAAAAGTAGGTACAAACTCAGTAGGTCTACTTGCTCATGTCTCTATTTCGTACCCAAGGTAGTACCATTGGCCTCGCGCATCTCTGGCCTCGCGTTCCTAAGTGAACGACCTCATCTGTGAAAGTAAAACAAAAACCCATCCCTATAGAAATTGCATAAGCACCAAGATGTGCGTACCCTAATGTTTAGCCTGTCTTAGCCGAAGTCAACAACTTAGTTACAGTGCACATGCAACGGCAGTTGTTTTTAACGCTCTCTTATTCATCCACTGCCAACATCGCCAGATAGGCATGGCCGACTGCAACACTTCGGCTTGAGAGGCCACCGGAAGAAGTGTTACATCCAGATATCCCTCTCAGCCAGCTTCGGCCTTGATTAGGACGTTTGGGAGTGCGTGAGAAACAGATTCGAGCAGCATAAATAGACTGGCAAATGCAGCAAACAACCGCCCTGTAGCTACGAGGAGAACTTTGGCGCTCCGACTAAATTAGAGGGCAATCCTCAAGCGTTAAGAGCTCCGCTTGACGGCGACGGTCGTCCGTCGACACCCGCAGAGCGAGCCATACAAATTTAACGTAACGCCGCGGGCGTCTCAAGGCATCGTCCGTCTTTCAACCCCCTCTTCCTCCTCCTCCTGCCCCTCTCTCGTAAGCATTTGCCCCTGCCTGACTCTATGCCGTCATGTAAATACATAACCACAAAGCCGAGCTTGATGACTCTCAGCGAGAGACGCATCTCCATAAAGCACTTCGTCAAAAAAACTTCTTTTCGTGTCGTCCGTTTCAGCTAACTCAGCAGCATACAGTTGCCTGCAGTGTTCCGTTAGTTTCTAATAGTTCGGTCTTTGTTGGTGATTCTGAATACGCTCTGAATCTATAACCAAAAAAGATGGTTCACCAAAATTGTGGCCATGTTTATTAGTTGGTTGCGATGATGTATCAACACTCATGTTATGGATGTAGACAGGCCTCGAACGCTTGTTGTTCTGTTTTTTTTTTTGGTGCTGTCGGGATTTTCTTTGAATCGTTTTTGTCGATAAAAATCTCGAAATAAAGGTCGTAGTTTTCGATGGGAGGCGGCTTTCTCACGAGATTCATGAGACCATGTCAGCAATGTAAACACTACGAACTGAAGCGAAGCACCTGCCATTAGATCGCTTCGGAACAGAAAATGAATATTCTTAATTTTCAACGGTTGCCAACGATAAGAAGCGGAACCCTTAGCGGCCAGTTCAACTTTGGTAAAGCCCCGATATCTGTCAGGTGGTAGGAGGGCTTCCGAGTGAAGTGTACAGGTGCTTTTTTCTCAAGCTTCTGAGAGTTTTTTTTTTAATAATTACCGCTGAACACCGTTAGCAGAGCCTCAACGAAGTCAATTACCTGGTTGAGGAGACAAGTCGTTAAAATCGAAAGGAACATCTGAGAAGGTTTTTCTTCTTCGCCGTACGATAACCGTTACCATCACGAACATCTTCAATACTTGGCGGGAGTCTGCTCAGCTGGCCTGATGCGAAATCGACTCACCGTTTTACAATGTTTACAGTTTTGTAACAATAATGTAATAATTTTGTGATATACCTACAGGTTGATCAATAAGTGAGGAAGGGATGGTTGACCCATTTGGGAAAGAAATGATCTATGCGATAAAAAGTTCATTGTATATCTGTCAGGACACTTATGGCTCAATTCGTTACATTTTTCTATTCCTCAAATATCTCCAATAATACGAAATGTGGATACATCAAACAATGACCCCAGTGAATAGCATGCAGTTTTCCTTAACGTGACGGTCCCTTAACTTAAAACCTATTTTTCTCACAACTGAACTGTTCAGCACCGTCGTATACAAGTTTACGAACGAATCAATATTAATTGTGCATCCTGTATGCGAGTTGACGAAAGCTCAACTCAGTTCCATACCAACTCTATTAAAGGTATGGGGGGACCGACAAATGCATCCATACCTATTGCAAGTAAATCACTTTGAGTATAAATAAAAAGATCTCGTTTATTCATAGGCTATTTAATTAAAATGTCGACTAAACAGCCGTTACATACATAGCCGCGATGTTTGAGTTGAAGATACGTCAGGACACATACTGTTCAAATGAGACCAATTCGTGTGCGTTCCGCATTTAAACAAAAAAAAAAAAACACGTCAATTAAAGTGCAGCTAACTAAATAGCATTCAGGCCATCATCGATCCGACTTTATGGGTGTTTGCCTGTGAGCTTAGCGACCTAATACCCTCGACCGACTGGAAGTAAGCTTGAACGTATCGTATGCGGAGCAAGATTTATGCACAATCACTGACTTTACTATCTCAGCCACCGAAAAGTGAGCTTCACTTCTGCAGGTTTTTTGCCCACCGAAATATTTTTTTATGCAAAATGCGCTCTATGGATGCGCGTTCGTAGAATGTATCTCACCATTTGTCAACTCTGCCTACCAAAATGGTTTAATTATAGCATGCCTGGCTAAGATCCTACAGATCCTTGTGTCGTTGCAACGGTAGGTTCCTAATGGGTTATATGCCCTGTCGACAACAAGGGATGCTGGCCACCCAGTGGAACAATGGGATGTCCGGGACTATCCAGCCCGGGGTTATAATGAGATGTGGCCCTTGAGGCACCAAGGCCCTAAATTCTCCTAGAGGTCCTTTCTAGGTAGAGGGAAAGCTGAAGGGGAAGGAGGACACCGATCTCGTTTCGATAGAGTTGAGGTGTGGGAGATGTCCCCTCTGACAGTGTTCTCGTGTTCGTCCTAGTCGACGAGCTCCTTAGCAATAAGGCGACCGGCTTGGCGTATGGACCCCTTTTGCCAGCCAGTCTGCAGTCTGACCCCCACGTCTTGGCTTCATCCAAGTGCTGATGCCTTTCAAGCATGCAGAACGCAGAAGCCACCCTGGGTGGTGCTTTTGGAGAGGCCTAGAGCTGTGGAGGCCGAGCTGGAGTTGCTGCTGTACTCTGCGGCAGGGTGTAGACAAGCAAGGGTCCTGCACACGCTGGGCCTGCTGGGCTAGCAGCTGACTGGCGTTGAGAGGTACGGGTAAGCAGACAGCCCGTCCTGTGCCGTCTTCTATCGTCAAGCTAGGCGCAGCCAGCCTGGTTGGAGCTTGCCGAAGACGAGCCATCTCCTTGCTGTCCAACGCGGAAGGTGGAACTGGCGCTGTTTCTGCTGGAAAAAAGCGCGTCCCCTTGCCTGGCCTGCAGAGGCCTGCTGCTGTTTACCTTTGTGATTTGCTTGCGCGCAAACTCACCCCCGCCCCTGTGCCCCTCGTGCCTCTTAGCCTTCATCCTTTCCTTCCACCTTTTGCCCCACCCCGCTGGCCACATTTTGCCGCGCCGAACGAACGGAAGTCGACCTCCTCTGGTTCGTGCAATTTACTTCCTCCATCGTGTTGCCTTTGCTAGTCAAGTCAAGCAAGCTCCCGAGCGTCTGGCGACGCTTTGGCGCCAGTGCTAAGTGCAAAACCAGCGTGTATGGCCCCCACGGAACTCGGAAATTCGTTGTGTCCAGAAGAGAAGAAAGGTAGGGGCTGGGAATTCAGGCGAGTGGCGTAGGAGTGATAGAGACCCCCCGTGGCCAATAGCCTAAAGGCGTTACACTATAGCGTCCGTCGGTAATGGCTTCATACAAACAGAATTTGTCATCTGCTGTGGCCGCCAGTAGCGACCACAGCACACACCTCCATGTGTGTGTGTGTGTGTGTGTGTGTGTATGTACAAGTGTGTCTGTGTGTGTTGCCGCGCAACCATGCACAAGCCGGAAGGAGTCCACCGAATGGTCCCAAAATTTGCGTTTGCTCCCTAACCAAGTGATCGGTCGAATGCAGGGATTTGAAGCGTCGCTAGGCCGTTCCGCTTCTCGTAAGCGGATCGACAGACGTGGTGCGACAGCAGGAGCACGAAGACCCCCTTATGCGCACAGGCGAAACTTCGCTGCAAGATAAACGAATGAGAAAAAGAAGAAGAAAGAATAATATCAGGGAAGAGAGCATGCACGGATTGACATGAAGAACAACGACGAGCGCTGGTCTCTGCGTAAGGGGGATGAGGGGACGTTAAAGGCATAGGGAACGCGGAAAGCGCGGAACCGCACACATAAGCACATATATTTTGGGAAGAGAACAGGCCCGGGGGTAGCTGATTCTACTGGCGCTGTCGACCTGAGCAGACGAAAAAACTTATCGGCTACCCAAGGGCTCGTCGACCGGTAGAAATGGAATGAACAGAAGGAGTCTATGTTTAGTTCGAACATCATAAAGGGTCATCATGGCCCATGTTCTTCTGTTCTTTTTTCTCCTTCGGTTGGCCCTTTCACCGAAAGATCGGCCGCGCTGAGACAGCTACAGCAACTGTTGGTTCCTCCCAGAAGGACATGATGCAGCCCTCCTGAGCCCGGCAAGGAGATTGGCAGGAAGGACGGGGGGCATAAGACGAAAGGAGTTGTCTCCCACTGTCTCTGTCTGTCATCTCATCAATGCTATCGATAGAGCAGTATTTGTTTTAAGGAGAACACAGGACAGCGCTCAGGCTACTCGATTTGTGAGAGGAAGGCGGCGCAGTCTGCAGCTTGCACAGAACTCGAAAGAACAGAACGCGATACTCTGCGAGGTCCCTACTGGCTTCCGTTTTTCGCGCGAGTTCTCCTTTACTCCTGAGCCGTTCTTGTGTGCGTCCCACATAGCCCCTCTCTGAGCAGACGCTTCGCTCGTTTTCAGCTGAGTTGGAAGACGGAGGTGGAGGGAGTGCTGGAGGAAGCCAACGAGCGATGAGTTGATCCGGGTAGATCTCGGGTCTAGTCTCCTGTCAACCTCTCTTTTTTCAAACCAGTCCAGTTATCGTCAGTGCTGTTGTTTTGTAACGACCTGGTCAGCTGGTCAGTGGCAACATCGCCATTACAACGGGATGGATCTATTTGGCTCTGGTGCTGCCGCCGTCACCGTCAGAGCAGCCTTCCGCCACGGCCACAACGAAGAGAGATCACGGTCGTTATTGTGGTGACTCTGCCATTACGAAGCAGTAGCACCACATTTCGGAGAATCAAACTCACCCTGTTTTGTAGATTGGCCGTGCCGGCATCGAGGTCCGCACCGGATCCTCAATCATAACTGTGGAATAGAATTAACAATTTAGCGATAATAGTGCCGTACTTGTGTTCGGCTGTCTGTACATATAAGTCGTATAGATGTATCGTCAAAAGCCCGCGCTTCGTCTGTCCTGTTGGTACGCGTCCGATTAGTCGCTGATCGCACGCTGATTGATTTCTCTGTGATTCGCTGGCCGATCATCTGCAAGAGAAGTCGAACGAGGGCAGAATTACCAGTTCATTCGGAAAGGGCAGCCTCGTGGTGACGACCCGTAGTGGGTTCCCCGATCTGCACAAAAAACCAGAACAATGTTACCCGCAAAAACTCCCTCGGCAGCGGCAGAATGTTGAGTTTATCCAGTGCACTATTTCCCACATAGGGCTTACCCTCCTTTTCCCCTCCTTTTCCCTGGCGTAACTTAGCCTCTCGATGTCTCCCCCGTCTGACTCAGGGGTTGGAATGAGACGCACGCCAGCAACTGGGCCTAACAATTTGTTGACACTTGGGATGATTCGCCGGGATGCGGTGATACATCACCTACTATCATAACACCCTGCGGTTACAAGCGGCTATCGCTTGTAACCGCAGGGTGTTATGATACTTATATAACGTTATATAACCTTAAAATGATATGATACCGCTTGTCGCTTGTAACCGCAAGGTACCATCCATGATATCGTCACCAGGACACCAACCGCAAGGATATCGTCCGGGTATTTACAAGCGTTCTTATGCAGGTTTGTGTGCTCGCTTGAGGATTGTTCATAAGTTTGGCTTCGTTTGTAGACGTGTGTGTGTGTGTGTGTGTGTGTGTAGGTAGTAACTTTGAAAAAAAGCCTAGTTGTATGTGTATCTCTGACTCGGGGCTTTCCGCTATTCATAGAATTAATTCGGGTTTGTGTCCACAGCGGAGAGTTTTCTGTGTCTTCACGACGAGTATTTCTGCCGAAGAGACTCGCAAAAGGTAGAGCATCACAGGCGTTATCTTCAGTGAGGCGCGAATATTCCAGGGCTTAAGCATAGACAACCTCACCCCCGAAGGAAATGCGTCTAATAGCCCATCGCTAGACGAACTCAAAGTGTTTACTGCCTCACCATGAGCAGTGACAGAATTAGTTAACATTTTAGATTTTTCTAATAACTGCCGAGAAATTTCATTCTAAGCGAGATAACGTTTAGTACGTTGATTGCATAGCGCGATTGTATACCTGGTTCTAATCCCGTCAAACTAAGGATCTCTCACCCATTATCTAACATACGAAATATTCATTGCTCCTTGCAGCCTTTTTTGCTAACATCGTTCAGTTTCTAGGAAAGCGCTGTGTCAAAACATTTCGTGGCGGAAATTGCGCTTGACGGCAACATCTTTATCTTCGATGGCTGGAGAGTTTAACAAATAGACTAAAAAAAAAACCATTGATTGCAGTATTGAGTAACGTGACACCTTATGAAGGAAATCTTCGCTGTTGGTGTCAGAGTTTTAATGACGAAGTTTTGCGACGTTGAAGATCGCCGTAGGCGGAGCGCACTTCAGAGTCGAAGGCAGACTAACGAATTCGTATAGTTTTTGAAAGCTTTTGAAAGCTATAAAGGCTGGTATCTGAGGACTCTGGATGCCTAATTTGGCACTTGTCTCCATCCCTGGCACGGCGTAGTGGTTGGAGAATGGAACAAGGCAAAAACTGCAAAGAGCGCCGCCCACCAAGGTACATTAGGCCAACAAAGCCCTGTTATTTATTGTACAAGCAACCTGCGAACACACAGCGAACAAGGACATCGGCCAAAACATGCCACTACGACACGCGTTACATAGCGATTAGGTAACGCAAATTTGACGACAAGAACAACCTTTCTCTACTGAGAAAGAGAATAATGTGTTTACCCAAAGTAACTAGCAGTAAACAGACAGTAAAACAATTGATGACATGAATTACATGCGCAATGGAGTCCATTTTCAAGGTCTTGGTTCCTTGAGAACAATTGTCGACTGTGAGTGACATCTAAATCGGGCTGATAGAACGATGTGACGTTTCCGGGAGGCTTTCTGAGCGCTGTCATTAGTGTATAAATTAAAGAGAAAATTGATTATCAAACACACGAACATCTCTCTTCTAGTTCAGCCAGTCACATGGCGTGGTCGTCCAAGTTCAGAGACCATCAATGGACTATACACGAGAGTATTTATGAAAATCAGAAAGTACAAGAGTACGACGACATTTCGCAGTGCTCAATCGAGTCCAGTAGTATATCAAGATTTCGTCACAGCCAGAAAACCATCTTCGGTATCTCTGTCAGCCGCAATGAGTGGGTGTCGTACCACACAGCTTTGGCCTACGACGTCACCATGGCTATTACTGCGTCAGTCTTCTACTCGTACGATGATTGGGGCAAAAAGTTTACCATTTCGAAAGCCAGAAAGACGAATTGGACATAAAGGGCAATTGCCAAATGGGCTTTCGACGGGTTCGACGAACGTATGTTTAGATCCGAGGAGTTTCCGTCGAGTCGAATGCTTGAATCTGCCCTCTCGAAGGGGCAGGTGGAAGAACCGTCGATGAAAAGGCTTTTTCGCCCTCTATTGCTTTTTGCTTCGTCATCATCGTACATCTAATGCTATACGGGTCTGTCTATGGGTGTCTGCAGTGGTCTTGAGGCATCCCCCATTGGGGGTTCAGTTGGCAGTGGAACCGATAGCGAGAGCTTCGTTTATGAGTTGAGAAGTAAGGCCACTGCCATCCGAACCCAGTTTGAAGCCTTTGTTGTCAATTGTTGCGTTTGCTCTAGGCTGCGCCTTTTCGTGTCGCAGAGCGTTAGCCAAATCCAGCTGGTGTCGAGCGCTTTCGCCCGGCGGTAAAAACATGTTCAGACTGCTCAACTTGGCTGCGGTACAAAACTCGATGTAAATTTCTCTCTGCATAGCCGCACCCCCTATCTGCCTTCTTCGTTCATCGGCCGCTTCCTGCTAGCGTCGCAAGCGGCCCCCGCGACGACGGCGGACGGCCTGAGTTCCGTAGGCAAATGGGGTATAGGCAGAACACCACGCTCAGGCGAAGCTCGGCCCCCGGCTACTCTCTAGGCCCGACTGAGCCTTTCTGGGCGACACCCGTCTCAGCTACGAGGTTCCTGCACATCTTTAGAAGCTCGGCCAACAAACGCTTTGAAGGTTTTGGAGGTCAGTGGACCTCCGGATGATAATGCTCCGCAGTGCAAGCTTTAGATGGTTGTTGGTAGGGTATTCGCCTTTGCATATCGGAAACCTGCTCCTCTCCGAACATCGTTGCCTGAGGCTATCCTGACCCGTTCCCTTCGTTTACAACGAAGCCCGAAGTTATCTCGTATGCTCTCATGGATGACGCCGGTGTCAACGACGGCCACGAGCCTAATAAAAACCAGGTCAACTCTAATCCAGAAAACGTTCCGGTCC
>MNPL01031219.1:0-14825 GCA_002081605.1 Tropilaelaps mercedesae | reverse complement strand
TGTGAGGGTAAGACTTTCAAGCTATTGCTTTGCGAAGATCGCCTAGCGTTCTGTTCGTAGCCGACCGCCGAGTTTCCGACTAGGGTGGACGATATTTCTGAGCTGACGTGGTTTTTACGGCCACGTGAATCTATGTACACTAACTTTCTATAGACATATTGATTTATATACATCGAAGCGGTGGTATCCTATCCGAACTCAATTTTGGTCATTTTCTCGCCTGGTTCTCAGTGACTATGTCCTCCATGAGCGCCTCCTCATTTCAATTACCATCTGCTCGGCGAGGCAGCTTCAAGTATTAACAAAATTCCCTTTACTTCATCCTCATGCTCTCAAGTTCTAGTCTCTCGATTTCTCTTGACCGCTAGCGTCCGCAATTTAGAGTCGATCTTGCCGTTTCGCGTTTTTCGTTTGTCTGTCCAACCGTTTTTGAAGTTTGTTCTACTGGGTGTCGCCTCATGCCGCCTATCCTGCTACAGCCTCTTCCAGATGTCCGACGCTATCTTCGATTTCGCTGCAATTTCCAATTCACTTTAACGCGCTGGCCGTATTTTGGTTATCTTTTTCGTATGAGCGAGGGAGCATCACGTTATCAGCAACGTCGTCGTCGCCGAAGGTGACAGCGTCGGCTATGGCGTGATACGAATGACCAGGCAAAAAATGTCTTCCTTTATGAAGTTTTTGCTTGCGTCTTCAAACACTGGTGCTCCGCGAGTGAGCACGAAATCGTTCTTTTTTGGTGCCCCAGCCTGAACGACAATGTGTAATATTATTACTGTTGTCGCGTGCGCCTTTGTCAGCGTCTGTCGCTCTACTCCGGAGACCCTTTCGCTACTCCCCTCTAGGCGACTGTCTCCTCGCTCAAGAGATATAAAGATTCCTCGCAATGTATTTAGATGTCTATTATAAACAGTTCACTACAGAACGTCACCAATCTCGCAGCCAACACCACTTCCAAGACGAACTTGGATCTGTCCGCATGACGCTGTATGGTACATTGATCTATGTGCATCGTGGTTCTCTCCTGTATGGCTATCTTTATACGAATCTCCTTTGTGAGTCTCTGTGCTGAGGGGCTCCGGGGGCATCCTCCATGAGCCAACACCCTCCAGCGCAGTCTGGGGCGGCCACAGTGCGCCAGCTCACGATCAACAGCTTCCACTGCTCATAGCTCGCCCTAGTGCTCGCCCTCTCCTGTTTAGCTGCGGAGCGCCGTAGCGCTCCGGCGCTGCCCTCGCACCGTCGTCGTAAGCCGCTGTTGTCGCTGACGACTCCACAGTCTGCTTGTCCAGCCAAGCGCTCTCGCTGCTGGCGCCGCTGCCGGAGTTGCTGCGTTTATACTGGAGCTGCTGGGACGGGCCATTCGCCGGCTCTTCCCGCCAGATTGTGCTCCCGCGGCTGCGCCGTACGCTCGTTCCGACCACTGGCGCTCCGCCAGTGCCGCTCTGGCGGCTGTTGTTAGCGCCCCAACGAGGAATCGATGCGCTGAGTGGTAGCGTAACGTCGGCCATTTGAATGCTCGGCCGAATGTCAACGGTGAACCGAAGGGATTGTGTCTGCGAATCACTGAAGAAACTCATACGGGTCGCCAATCCCTCTTCAGTACGCCGACGGTGGCTGTTGAGTTCGTGAGCGCCGTCGTTCTGGTTGGAGGCCGCTCGCGTGGTTACCGGTTTTTGCGCTGGCCGCCTTGTCGCTCGGGGGCTGACCCGTTGGATTAAACCGAAAGGGCGCTTCTCTGTAGTTTTGTGTCGATGTACGTGCGTGCTTGTGGTTGTGGATAAAGCCACCTCTTAGTCTCTGGTGTGTCTGTGTGTGTGTGTGTGTGTATGTGCAGATGCATGTGTATATGAGAACAGAGCATAGTGAGAGAAAGGAGAGAGGGAAAATCGGTAGAAGAACAAATACAAAATCAACCTTCCGTGCGCAGATCGACGCCCATGACATTTTGATCACAGCTTCCTACTCTCAACACAACTAAAAAGAAAGGCAGAGAGAGAGAGAGGTAAGGAAATTCGCACTTCGCGACTGTCAGGAACATCTGATTAAGAATCGTTCCATATGCAATGTGTATAACTCGTGGTCAAATGGTATACCACGACCAGACAAAAGCTGACACAATTGTGTGCACCGTCGTTCGAGAGAACGTCCGAAACGTCTGAATTTAAATAGATCGCGCTAACGAATGCGTCAAGCTAGAGCAGAATTGATAAGTAAGATAACAGATCTTCTTTAAAAAAGCTAAAAACAGATTATGTTCGTTCGAAAGATGACTACACCAAACGTCAGTATCTCAGTCATAAAAGACCAGAGAGGTATTGCCCGGCAATATGAACATATCCGTCCATTCAGTCCGGATTTTTGGTTTGCCTATTAGTGAGCGAGAAAATGAGAGAGTTATTTATTACGATGACGGTCGACTATTACGATATGAGAACTCATGTTAAGAACCTTAGGAAGACAAGTGCTTGAGCAAGCGAATATATCTTACTGAGAGATACTTAGACAACAAGAATGCTCCTTTACGTCGATAAATGTACACGGATTAAAGCCTATCTTAGTTTGTATGCGTGTGTTATGTTTGTTTGCAAACACTTTATTCACCACTAGTACTCGATGAGTCCAAGCATTTTGCACTGATATGATCTACTTGCGATGATTTTTTAGCCCCGGGCTATGATAGGATATGTGCATACGTTGTTTCCTTTTCATACTTTGCGATCATAAACTTTGTATGTACAACCATACATTGCCAACTTTATAATTGGTAAAACTTACCGAAAATCGACTTTAGGCTAAGACGAAATAGAAATATAATGGCGACTCAATCCGTTTAGATTAGCTCATACTTCTACGTAATACTAACGCAGTCCTGACCCTAGAGGGAGTGGATGAAGTGGGTGAAGGGGAATAGGGTTTTCATGCGTGTGTGAGCCCTACACTGGTCGCTCCAGGTTTGCAGTGACGCATGGGCATCATACCTTTACTAAATCCTCAAAAGAAAGATTGACCTATGCGAAATGTGTGTCTTCACAAGACAACCAAGTTAAATCGAACACGCAGCAACATACGAGCGGCTGCTCGATGACTTGCATAAAGGACCCTTTTAACTTCTGGTCTAAGAAACAACATCTCTACCATTCAATCACGTGCAGACCGTTCTTGCCATTGCAACACTTAGTCAAGCATTTCCATTCATCGCGCATTGAATCCTCTAAATGTGGGTGAATCCCAGGCCACATTTTCAACTGTCCGATTTCACAGACGAAGTTTCCTGCTCTAGCTGTACCAATGTGATTGCCCTAGTCAACCTGCCCACACGCCGCTTGAATGACAGACAGATTTCACTATTTCGAACAACAGAATAGACAACGAAATAGGGACACGAATTTCCCATTTGCTAATCTGCCTCTACGCCTGCAAGGGCTTACTCTCCGTCGCCCTCTGGTGTGCTTTTTAACGGCTAGTTGGCAAATCCGAAGATCCAATTAGAAGTGATTGCCGAAAAGGCCGAATGGGCTCGGCCGCCCATGTATACAGCACGGAGACTTTTATCGTCGGCACAGCTCTATCCCTACATTTCCGGTGCTTTGATCCTCGGCCAGTTGGAGGAAACCGGTGATGAAGCTAATCTGATCTGGTACCAATCCGAGTTGGTAACATGATCCACCTTTTAAATGTGTTTGTGGCCCATGTTCGTAATATGTTGCTTCAACTGTGTGGTATAAGTTGTGTTTTGTCTAAGCGGCTATGCCGCTGAGGAAAGTGGTGGTAAAACCAAAGAAGACGCTAAAGAAAACGATACCTACCCTGTTCTCGGTTTCACATGGCATTCGCCGGTTTTTCTATAATGGGTGGAAACATCAAGTTCATCACGTTGTTCTTGGCACAAATATATGTATTCGCCTTAGGACACACAGTGTAAAAAGAGTTTATTGAAAAAAGCTTCAATCATTTTTTTCATTTATGTATTATTAATAAACCATCCACATCAATTAATTTTTTCTCGTTTCAATTACTATTTCTCCACAGCCTAGGTCATTAATCCAAAGGTAGACACATCACAAGATTTCTGGGCTGATTCAGAATACAGGCCGTCAACATTTATTGAGGTCAGCTCTTATTATTATCATTGTTGTTGTTAGTACTGCCCGTTTGCCGGACAATCGACACATGACCATGCCGTAAAATTCTGTACGACTGGGAATAATCATGCCAGCTCAGCATCTCCATAAGCCTAGATGAATCGAATCGCCCAAGTTCCTAAGCATAAACTACTTTGACGTGGAAATGGTTATGAACAGTGATGCATATCGAGTTCCTTCTACCCTATTCCATATCTGGCCATCGTTGCTCTGGAATGACCTCCAGTTGCAACCGGCGCAAGCCGACTTTTATGCGACCCCCGATGTTCTCAGATATGTTCCCCCAATCGCTCATTAGACATTTATTTGCACTCATTCACATAATCCACTTGTAAATATTAGCGCTGCCTGCTTGCTATAGTTTCCGCATTGAGGACCCCGTCAGAATTTTCAGCCGAACAAGTATAGGTGTAATGGTGTCTGGGCTTAAAGACCAAATCAACCAAATTCATTAACCAGCACACTTCATACGCGCTATGGAGTTGAACGTTGCTGGCGCACTGAGTCGTCTAGTCAACGTAGGAACATAACTTTTACATTTCATAGCCGATATTGATGCTCTATTGTTACTGTACTCCTCGACTGTCTTGATTTAACGAGCTATATATTACTTCCCTTCTCTTTTTTCAGCTCAAACCTTTTGTAGACTTAAAGACTAAGAGACGCGTGCAGTTCGCATAGATAGTCGGTGAGATAACCGACATTAAACAGTTGTTTGATAGTAACGATGGTCATGATTCTCGGGTGCATCGCAACGTCAACTGGTGGCATCTCCAAGATGCCACCAGTTGACGTCAATATGTGAATGCCGCTGCGTACGTAAAATTCGAGCATTTTCAAGTACTAGAAATGAATTGCAATCTGTCAGTTGTTCAGAACTGGAAAAGAGCGTTAATGTTACCAAAGATTAATTACTTTTCTTGCTGGACCAGCCTTTCACCAACGTACAATGAGATAGCTACCAGCAAAAAGGTTGCAATCCCTACAAACATATATTCGTAATTAGCACTAATTTGTACCATATATAGTGTCTATAGTCTGACGAAGCGCAGGTGGGCATTGTTGAGTTCGCACTTATCGATTGCACTTGCTAGAGATCCGATCAGTTTGAGTAGAGCGTCAGGCGGTGTACCCGATATCCACTATTACTTCCTGCTTTTACGATGCTACAGGTGGGACAGAACAGCGATATGTAAGCTGGAATAACGGATCACCACAGCTGGTGTTAATAGCAATGAACATTTCTAGAAGCCGTTGAATATCGAATAGAATCGATTCCCAATTTCGAAATAGAAAATAGCGAATGCTCTATCCTCTAGTTCACAGTATGATCCATCTGCAATCCACGGCGTTTCCGGAGTTTTGAAATACATCCCGCAGTTTAATTGGAAATATACTAGCTTTTTTACTCAAAGCCTCAAAAAGCTGGGCAAGGCTATATAAATGAAATGCTTAATTTCAACGCAGAGGTTTCCGTTAGTTGTCCCTTTGTGCTTCTTAAATTTTCGGACACTGTAGCACATTTCTCTATCGGAAAAGGTAGAGTTTGATTTGCTGTACCGCCCAGACTGGCCCAGACTGAGTTGGCCCAGACTGCTTTACTTTAACCTTCAATAATGACTTTCACCCATTATATATCGACTGATGATTCCTGCGAATCCCTTATAACATAGCAAAAAATACCTATTGAGTACTATAGTAATCCTCGGTAACAAATTGAGCAAAAAAGGCAGATTTTCGATCTTGCGTTCCATAGGGAAATTGCAATTATTTATTTAATGATTATTTTTATGCTAATTAGGTATCCCGAGAGGAATTGCCATAAGCTAGTCTATTGTAATCGCACGTGACCAAAGACTGGCCGGGTAGTGATGCTGGCTCTCACGCTGGCGTTCGTCAGCTCGAATCCCCGTGGTGACACATACCCTTTTGTTTGATTTGTACACGATTCCCAGGCTCTCGGAGTGACGCGAAAGCGGTGTCGAGCGTACAGGGTCTTCATAGAATTTAGCTCCAGATGTCCTGCATTTGACACACACTGACTAATAGTCATCAAGCACCCGTTAGGGATTGCCATAACTCAATAGGAGATATACTGTACACAATATACTGTATCACGTCCACCGTCCGTGCCATGGCGTGATCAAGTCCCCTGGACGTCGCATGTTTAGGTTGTCCCGCAGGCAGTTACGAAATTGTTAGCAAAACGTGTGCGACAGTACGCCTCGATCATTGCTGGCAATCACAACAAATGTCTACAGGTTGCCTGCCCATGCCTTGCTGACAGACCTAAAATTAGTATGTATCCTAGTTAAGTGTACGTTTACAATAACAAGGTACACGCTGTCAGTTACGAAACAAAATAGCCCACTGATGTCGATATTTTCTCCCTGGGCGTTTATTAACGCAACACCCTGTATATTACCGTACCATTAGCCTTTGCAGTTAATAATAGTGTGATCTTACTATTATTATAGCAGAATGTGCTGTCGTTGAACATATCGACTTGAACCATTGAGTGCAATTTGACAACGAACTCTATCGAGATAAATGTGCAATACCCCTACACATAATTGTGTCAGGAAATGTTTTCGTATTAACGTGATACGGCGGCCTTGGTAGAATGAAATTGATCGACGGTCCACATACCTTTGCTCACACTCGAATAAATGCATCAATTTCATGCTGTGTCACTGTGAATTTAAATATAATGTATTTGTACAGTCGTGGCATAACATATTGTTGTTTGGTCACAAGGAAATTATTTCCGGATTATTTGCCTAACTAAACAGCCATATCCGGTCACACATACGCGCGCATACACTAGCTTTGACTGGGAAAATAACATATAGATAAATTTATTCGGATGCAAAATATTTATAAATGAGCGACTGATAAAAGATGAAGAAAATAGGCGCCTTGGCAGAAGTAACGAAGGCGATGTACTGGAAAAGCAGAAGCAAAGGCGAAAATGAACGAGATCTGTAAATCTAAACGCCACTGGAGCCCATCCGAACCATTTGCTGTGGAGTGCACTAATGCAAAGGTCACAAACCATGCGTATAAGCGTTCACAGATGAACGCTGGAATCAGGTTGTCAGGTGTCTCTTTACCAGCTGATCTTTAACGTTTCCATCTTTCGAGCCAATTCACTAGCGCTGGTAGTATTTCGATATACGATGGTCAATTCACTCCAGGACGGCACAGTCTGCATGAATGATCGCCCTATAAAGGTCAGTACAGAGTTCATATAATGCTGCCCTGGGAAATCCCACCCCCGGGGAAAAACCAACAAGCATGTTGCTATTCGAATCAATGCCGCTGACTATTTTCGCTAGTTTCACCAGCAGAACTCTGGCAGTGGCTTTTTTGCTTGAAGAAATCATCGTTTGATCAAGAATAGTCGTTTCAAGATGGCTGTGTGGGACATGCAGGGTCAGTGATGCTGTTCTGTTTTTGTCTCGCAAAGGTGAACCAATCGGTATATCACAATAGGTTATGTAAAAGAGAATTTGTATTAGCCAGTCGCCTGCCACCCAACATCAGACACTATTTATGTTCAATAGTCCATGATACTACAACCACTTAAGCTCACTACGGTGTCTTGTGGAAAACCTACAGTTAACACACACTTGGCAAACAAACATTGGTGAGATCTGCTCAAAAGGTTTGGGTAAGGAAAACGTAGGTAAACGTTGTTGTACAATGATGCCTACAGTCGCTTCAAACTAAAGCCAAATTGGCCAAATTTGGCGTGGCGTCAAATTTGCTCGTATTCGAAGACGTTCAGCAATATTTAGCATCTCCGGTTACATAGAGCAAATGGTGGCTTTATGGGTAGGTTTATTGTTCGGTCAGTTTACACGGCTCTCTATCTTTGAACTAACCGTGAAATTTTGGGTGTAACTTTGTTACTTGTCAGTTCACATTTGCGGGTAACTGCCGGTCGGTGGAAAAAAACGCCTTTTCGACACTGCGCGGCCAATTTGACCAGAGCGTCCAATTCGTCGACTCGTCACTGCGGCTCTCTGAACGTTGGACGTCTTTTCGGAGTATTCGATCCTTCTCAGTAAACAACGCCGACGACGACATTGGCCAACATTCTCCCGCGGAACTAGCCTTCTGTACATTAACTAGAGCATAAAACTAATCTCAGTGTTCACATATCTGTGCGTCAGTTAGCGACACGCATTGGTTTTACGATCTTGTCACTGTAGTTATGTTGCTTCTGCTGAACGGCAGAGCTACTTAGTGTTAGGTCTAGGGTCTGATAAAATAATTTCAGGGCTGACCATCAGCCAACATTTAACGTTTACGATACCGCTTTTTCCGTTACTTCGTAAGACACAGCACCCGATAAATGACAAGGTCTGCTAGTATGCGCGCCCCTTTTGAGCAGAGTGGCTATTTCGTTTGATCGAAGCAGCCGCTGTCACCTTCTTCGTCGAACTAACCGGTAACGTTCACGGCATTGGGTCAATATAGCCGTTAAAACATTCTCTATAAAATCATATGCGTGAGCTGGCGCTCATCTGTCGACGCAAATATGGGTAGCTGAGAGCTATATCAACGCGAAAAACAACACTGAAAAAAATTAGCATTAGCAAAAAGACTAGCCGGCCAATCGTTCTAGCCTTTTGACTCCTGAAGCGGCCCTCAGCTGCCTGTTGTTGCATATTTAACGAAATAACCTTGCTGGTTTTCACTGTACGGCAGCGTACGATAACAGCATTCGCTCCCCACCGACGATATTAGGCAAATCTTCATTGATTCACTTCGAATTAACCAGTTGGCAGCGCTGTTTTCCCTCTAATGTCATTGACGGACCGCAGCGGCAGCAATAAAATATTTATCAAGTAAACAAAAAACAACAACATCAATGCTACCATAATGACGGTCTAATAAAGACGCACGCAGTTATATCAGTACTAGAAACACAGCAACAGTGGCAGCGCTTTCATTGCAGTTCCTGTTGAAGTATTAATTGTTCAATTAATTTATGATGGACCTCTATCAGTAAATATTTCCGTTGTCTATCTGAAGTGATCTTAGCCGTAGTGCTTGAACGGTAGTCACGGCTCACTAGTTTAGTGTGAGATCGACGAGAATACCGCTTTAATATTTCTTTTCCAAAATGTCTCTGTTCCAATTGCCTGTCATCGTAACACACCTGATTGCCCATACCTATATACGTGAACATGGGACATTTTCGCTGAATTCAGATGATTGAAGCAAGACGGCAACACATCGTCCTATTGTTACGGAATCGTTTGACCGGCGCACATTCGTGTTATTTACATCTCATGATAAAGGCCCTTGACTGATAGAGACACATTAAGCGCAATAATCCATTTACACTTTAGGCAATCATTTGCTAACGGGGTTCGTAACGATTAATAAAGTTTATTAACATTGTAGTAATATGTTGCCGTGTAATCGACGTTGGATAACCGTGCTTGCAGATTTGTTATTGAAGTTACAAACCTTTCTAAGTGCCTGACATGCTAAGGGGGTGAGAGATTGATAGCACGGAGGCGGCACAATTTATCTTAGATAATTCTGAGCGTTTTCCTCGACATATCGTTATGGCCACATGCCTAGCTACGCTGTAAAGTTGATTCTCTATTTTAAGAAGGAAATGTTTTTACGGTCGTCAACGATCAACTAGCGTTGCTGAATTTATTTTTAAACGAATGTGGACGCCCTATAAGCCTAAACAGTGGAGCCGTAAAATTTAATTTAACATCAAAGGCCCACGATGACGTATTTATTCAGAAGGTTTTCATAACAGATAGTCTTTTTCATATTCCTACCAGGCAGCAACTTTATTGTGTTTCTAATTATTTAAAGTAATTCAGTCTCATGACATTTACTTTTTGAGTTAATGGTATCAGCGCGAGCGTGCCTCATAACACATAGTATATTCAACACTACGCTCGAAAGTAGTGGTATAACTTGATGGATCGGTAAAGCACCGATGTGTTTCTAAATTAAACCATATTTTATATATGGCAGAATATATAGAATATGGCAGAAAACCTATGCCGCTCTCAATATCTCAGGGCAGTTGGTCTATTCGCTAGATTTGCTGAAACCTGCCTTCAGGAGGCTGTATATTATTAATCCAAATGTACGAGACAACCTGATCGCGCGAACATCTGCGTTTGTCCAACAGAATCAAAACATAGCAGTAACAAAGTTGGCTACCAGCCAAAGTTATTCTCAGTTCAGGCCCTAATCGATCACTTGCACTTCTCAATCGATTCTTCAACGCATAGCAGATAATGCGGCCCAATTGTTATACAATGCTAATTGACCTTATTCGTGCTAGACTGTCATGTTATGCAAAATCGGCTTTGGTTGTATTTGTAACATTTTTCATTGAGTCCATTTGGAATACACGTGTTTTCAACGTTTGCTTTTTGTCTTCCCCTAGCTACAAGTGACTGCCTAAAGCGTCAGATTACCCGTTGTTGTGACTCATGCAGCACCGGTCAAGAAGGAGGGGGGAATCGAAGCCTTTCTGTCTGTCCAAACCGGCGCTTGTAGTAGTAGTAGTAGCTAGGTGCTCGCAATCTATTTGAAGGGTCGCTCATTCGGTAGATCTCAGAAAATTTGGAAGAAAACTGTTCGTTTTTTAGAAGTACTATTTCCAGCCGTGTTGTTCCCTAATGGAAAGCGCATTTTTCTCGCATAACAATAACCTACATGTTGCTTTTATATCAACAGCTATTCGTGGAACGCAGTAGTGGACGAGTTCTCTGATGAAAAAAGGTTAATAGAAATGAACGGTTTATTTGTGTCCGGATCGGAGCCAAGTCCATTTTATAGGCAGCTTGTTGCATGACCTTTGTTTCGTGATATGTCAACAGACATATTCCGTACCCTGTTTAATGGTCCATTTTGAATGGTCCAAAGAAGAAGCCTAAAGCGATCAAATTAACTCGAACTATTTTCTGCGTGTGTCTGCTTTCATCGATTGTTAAAAAAGGATGGGCGACTCAAACGGAAGTCCGCCAACGGCGTCGCCGCCATTGACTCCTGAACTGGAGTACCGCGTTCCGCAGAGGATGATCTCATCAGGCGCGCGATCGCTTGACGAGTCGTGCCAGTGGTTTCACGGAAAGATGACGCGCTCAGAGGCTGAGGAGGTGCTTCGCCAGAGTAAGTACCTTTTCGCTATTTTGCCACTTTTGTTTGAGATTACCGATTACAGCTTACCATGACGAAACTCGTCATTATCGGTGACTTTTCCCTCCCAAGTTTTATGCGCGGCCTTACCATTTGCTCCCCTAGTCACTGCGAGGGCTTGAGCTGATTTCTTACGTAACCCATTGCAGCAGATGAGGCAACGAAAAAAGTCGCACTTAGTGGTGAGAATACGAGTACGGAAAACTGATCCACATGTAGATGATTGCCTAGCGACTACACAGCTACATACCTGTTTCACTACAAAGACTATGTATGTTTTCGTCTATGCCGTTATGGGCAGTGAAGGAAAAATATCTATAAAACGGTACATGACGTCACCTCTGCAACTAACAAATATTATATAGTGCAAAGATATGGACCTACACCCATTTAGTCTGAACAAATTCGTAGGTTGTAAACTAACGGCGGCTAAATAGAGGGTCATTGGCATAGGGAGCTGCCGTTATCACGAATGCCGTTCTTCCACTTTCCGTAACGCTCCCTAGAGTGAGCACAGTTGAGCAAATACACTATTACGCAATACCGCGTTGCGGAGACCTTGACGTCTCACACTTTTTCGCTGCCTTGGCAGGGGCTCTATACGAGATAGCTTCCGCCAGACCGAATCCATCCCAGCCGAATACGATTGTGTTGCGTCCCACATATCTCTAAGTTTAGTGTCTGGGTATATTTCTAACGCAGGGGACATTATTCCTACCTGACCGCGTCACTGGCCGAAAATCGTGTTTTTTTTCGATAAAACGCCAGTGCATTTATAATAGACAGAATGAATTTTGCCGTGTACTAATCGATAGGACCATCCGTGCACAGGATAACCTCTTGAATAAGCCTGGTATTAAGCGCTGTGTTTTTTGCCTTTTAATATAAATCGTTAATGCATTCGCTTGCCAATGTCCATACGCTAGCGGCTATTGTGTTTGAGCGTAGGTCCGCAACGCTAGATAACGCTGGTTCGTTTGATTTAATTTAGGGAGATTTTTTGTAAACAGGTCCACAGTTTGATTACATGTATTTAGTCAGTCTGCTGCCACAGGACGTTTCTTCTCATTCCTCGCTTACAAAAAAGTGACTTCTCTCTGATGCCGGCACTCGAATCGGTTTCACGATTATAGATTCATTGATATGCGCTTTATCTTGCTGAATATACGTGGTCACCCGATTTGTCGTGTCAGAACTAGACGCATCGTTAAATTCGTTACAAGAGCGCGTAAGTTTGTCGTAGATCCAGTTTTTACTAAAAGTGTCGAGCCTTTTATGACGTACCCACCCTACCGCATACGACGAGCTTCTTGATAGCATGCTAAGTGACTTACTTGCGGAAGAATACGTTATTCACAACAATAACTTCCGACCTGTCAAAAAAACCGCACAAAGGTGTGTGTGACCATTCATCAGTGTCCTTCTTAATAATGTTTTAAAAGCAACATTCAAAAGTAGACATCGATTGTGAGAAACCTTCAAATATTTACAGGGTACATTAGATATCTACACGCAGTCTAAAACTCTATATGTTAGTAATTTTATGGCTCTAATTTAATTTTTAGTGTTAAAAATGTATGGGTCTATGAAGCGCAAAGATTGGCAATACCGTTAACGATACAAATCGACTCTTCATCCGTAAGTTGCAATATTCAACTTTGAAGTCAACCTTTCATCTCGCTAGCCCCGCTCGTCATCTGACGGAGTGATTTTTCCATTAAAATATCACATAAAAGGTAGTCCGCATTGCACACGCCAGCAACTAGAACGTATGATCTTCGCAGTAGTAAATGAGGTTTTTGTTCAGCGCTGTGATAGTTGCTATTTCCCAGCTCGTAAACGTGGTTTCCGTGAGCGGAACGCATATGTAAGCTATGTGCAGGAGCGCATATATATATATATATATATATATATATGAACGCCTTTATTAATCCTGTGCCTACGTTGTAAATTATAATTTTAGGTATGTTTCACTAGTTCATAATAAAATACACGCATTCACCTATTTCGATTTAGGTTTATTTCACTCGACTTTACGATCGTTGCCGTCTCTGCCGGAATGATGCTCGTGCGAGCGCAGATGCGAATGCTATTAACGTAGCGATTTGATTTTAAGCTGACGAGTATTTATTATTATTATTATTATTATTATTATTATTATTATTATTATTATTATTATTATTAATTACACGAGCTTAGCTTTTCCATAATCGCTGTAGTTAAAGAACTTGTCGACTACGAGTCAATTTTTCGTCCAAACTAATCGTTCAGATTGGCTAAAGCACCAACATATAGTTCGCTTTCACATACTCCGAACACTATCGTGCGGGCGCAATTCAGGAGCTCAAGTCTCATTGCCGGTTACAGCACATCGCACTTCGATGAATTAACTGAACGTAGTTGAGCATGTGGTGGTTGCGGTGATCACCACATATTACAGAGCGTTGTGGTTGTCTTGGTTATCTTCGTCCATGGCACGCGACATCAGTATAACGCGAGCTCAGTGTCGGCCTATGCGTATTACCATTAATGATGCCGTTTGCCATCGTTAAATACAAAGCGCGTTTCAAAATGCTGTCAGTAGGATTAGTAGACGCATTACATTTTAGACTCCCTTCCTAGGCGTCTGACCGCCTCACCTACATTATGTCAGACGCCTTGAAAAATTGTAACACACTCTTGGTTGAGATATTGATTCGATAAACACGTCAACGATGCCAATAGTGCCAATTTGCTTACTGGGGTGTGTAAAATATGAAAGGTTGAATTATTCTCATGTCCAGAGATCTAGCGCGCGGATGCATAGCGCCCCCGCATGGCGACGTACGCACAAATTATCCGAAACTACATGCTTACGTCGCATATACACATGTTTAATCGGTATGCCTTACCAAAATTTGTATTACTCGTCGGTAAGTATTCTGTATAAGAAACTGGACACGCTCCCTGGATAATTGATTAATACGTTCTGCATTAAAATAGATTGCGCAGCCAAAACAAAAGTCGGCGACTGGCGCAGGCTCATCGAATGGCACATTTCGCTTGTATGTGTGTCGTTGTCGTTTGCCAATTAAAATGGCTAGTTTTGTTTATGTGTCTGTGTTTTTATCGTTTTTTACTAATTAAGATGGCGGTCGCAACGGTCAATTCCTTGTGCGGGAGTCCGGCAGCTCGTATGGGGATTTCGCCATCTCTGTCGTCCATGAAGGATCAGTGGTTCACTATCAGGTAAACGAGGAACGGCTTAAATTTATCGCACAGTTTTATCATATTTGGAGTTCACAAAAGAGCGAAAAATGCTTCGATCGTGTGTCTTCTTTCCTTGAGCTCAGTGAATGAGTTATTGGCATTGAGCACTTCATGTTTATGCAGCGAACTTTGCACATTTGAGGGCTATCGTTATTATTATTATTTTATTGTTGTTTTTATTATTATTATTATTATATTATTATTATTATTATTATATTATTATTATTATTATTATTATAT
>MNPL01031205.1:873-11395 GCA_002081605.1 Tropilaelaps mercedesae | reverse complement strand
TATATATATATATGTATATATAATACACTTACTACGCGATGTATATTGGATATATATAACAGACAAATATGTGGTATTGACGCATATTGTGTGTGTTGTTCTAAGTTAGACGAGACTTCTTGCGGTAGTATAAAAAACTACGAACTTCCTATTATGTGTATCCTAATGCGTGAATTCCTGGCACAGACCTCATAAAAAAGCAATGCGGAGGCGACACGGGGGCGTTAAATGTCGGCCAAAAGTCAGCCCTTACAAAAGTTTGACTGCACTAGCTTTGAGTGCAGGATGCGTAAAATAAACTACGGAAGTTCTTTTTTTCTGTGTTGTCGTGAGGACTTTGATTAACCATGGCGCCTGCCGTTGGTGTAGAGTAAGAACCTGAGTTCACCATCGGCGTGGCAAACACTTATAGAAGTTGTAGGCCACGGCGGTTCATAATTCGCCAGGGACGTAGTCGAATCAGTTTTTATCATCTGGCAACTTACACTTTGAGTCGAGTATGAAAGCACAGCTATTGCGGATGCGATTTCCTTGCTCGAGGGCGACATCTGTCCAAAGTGACAATTATCCAAGATTTTGGCGAGCTCGAGTCAGTAAATCGAAAAGCGCTAGAACATTTGGCCTCATTTATCCTCATGACCACATTGGTATGAAGGATCCTACAAGGGTCCCGCTATATGCCAAAATTGCCATGCTCATCCCAGCACACGGACATGAGTGATTATTCCTACATGCGTAGGTTGGTTCACATAGTTCAACATATTCACATACTCGCGGTACCGGGAGGCGAAAGCGCTTACTCCTTCGATATATTTCGGCCATTTTGTATCTCTGCTGGTTGGCTGAGCAGAACAGTAAAACCATGACCACCAATGCCGCACAAGACCTGATGGTTTAAGGAAAAGACCAATATAATTCGTCGAACCTTGCCAACGAAACAAACACTAGAGACAGTTCTTCTCTTCGCGTTACATCACAAGCCCTCGTCTTTGGGCCTGACACTGCTTCGACGGTAGGGACAAAAAGTACAGTTCGCCGTCGGCAAAAAAGAATCATACCGGCTAGAAAGTAGGGCTATAAGTCTATTGAATTACGTCAAGGACTCACCGTCATAACCAACAGGACATGCGGTGACCTTCGAAGGTGTTGCAACAAATGATTTCAACTGTTCCACACGGCTTCGCTCGTCGAAGATCGCAGAGGGTGTGGCTTCTGCTCTAAGGCGAACTACTAAAAACAAATGGGGTTTTAGTACTGCTGTACAGCAGAATATCGGCTAACTGCATCTGTTGATTGACAGAAGAGCGAAGAAGAACTCTGCCTTACCAGTAAAACTGTCTGGAAGCAAGCTACAAAAGGAGTCAATACATGCGACACCTTGGTGCAGATCAGCTTTCACCTTCGAAGGCTGATTTTCACGCCATTCTGCCTTAAAACGAGACATTTGAAGGACGCCACAGAGATCATTGCACTGCAACCGAAGCAAATCCTTGTTAATGAATAAGGCTTGGAAAATTTAAAGACGACGTTTTCTGACGATAGAAGACGCCCGCGTCGCATGGGTATCACATAACGTACGTCTACACGGGCAGTGTATGAGTGTGAATGAGTGGATGTAGTGAGCTGTGCCACTTTTTTTGTGCAGTATAGTAAACCTAATGCCAATAAAAACGGCATTAGCGTGTTCCACCAGGAGACAGCTGGTCGTTTAATTGGATTATCCGCAAAAAGTTACCAGTTTGGTTGAGTGTGTTTTGTATCATTTAGTAAAAATGCCGAGCTACTCTATGTTACAAAAATATTGTTGCCTTGCCCGGTTATGTTAGGTTTGGGCTCGTATTGCAGCTGCATACTGTGGACACGGCTGTCGTATCAGGCATTTAATGATTGGGCCCAACTGTCAAAAAATCAACAGTAACTATTGCGTAATTTGGACCAATTCGTTTAATTCATTCGAAGGCAAGGCTTATAGAAGCAGCGGGTTTTTCCGGAACTTTGTTAAATTAGACAAATATAAGAGAGGCGAAAAGAACGATTTGTTAACACCTTGTGGCAGAAATGTCGTGTGCTTCATCGCGATTAACGGGCGACGCTTCTAACAGCAAATCAAGATACAAAGACAGAAAGAGAGAAAGAGTTGAGCGACCGGTGAAGCCCGCAATATATGACATCGCTACAAAGGCATCCTGGGTGTACATACATTTGAACGCATGCAACGCTCAACGCACAACGCACTTCTCGTAGATAAAAGACGTAGTCCTTCAAGGCGTAAAAAACTCAAATATAAGAGTGGCGTGAGCGTTAAACGGCAAGAAACACGAAGACAAGCATACAGGAACAATAGTGCTAATTGCAGGATGAATTATAAAATAGCCCAATTATAAAATAAAGGACCATCAATAAATGCATCGGCTCTGTCAAGAATAAAGGTTTAAATACATCACCGCCGCAGAGTATCGTCGTGGTGAACATAAGGATACATTTGTAAGCATAACAATTCAAGTAATAAAATAATAATATATTAAGAGTCATTATTATACCGATGAAAAACGATCGTCCTGTTATCATTCTCTTTGGTAAACGTCTTTTTGCATTTCGCTGGCATACGCGTACACGCCGCTCGTACTCCCATTCAAGAATAGCGTGCTAATTATTCCTTCGCTGTTTAATGCTGCCACAGAACGTCTTCCAAGCAAGCGTCGAGCTATTTTTGACAACAAGAAAGCGAAACAAGGTTAAAGCTGATATCAACTGCTTGTCTGTTCTTGTGTTTCACCTCTTGCGAACGCTGTTTCATTAGCAACATTCACAAACAACGAAAGACATTAACTGGTTTGCGCAGGGACATCAACACCGAAAAACAGAACTACACACGACTCCATGCCTTGGTCAGAACATCAAGTGGTTCTAAGATCTGTAAGCAGGAACGTATTAAAGCTGGGGAACGTAAGGCTGAAGTTATTAACAGTGATAAAATAATAGTAATAGCAATAACAATAAGTAATAATAATGATGCTCCTGACAACAATAATATAGTCATACAGATGTAATGACTAACGCGCCTTCTTAATTCCATGGCTATCGGGCTATCTTATAGCTGACGTTGCCTTAGCACAGACTTTTCAAAGCCATTCCTACTAACAAACCGAAGTCAGGGACGAAGGCAACCTGTGCCTAATGGCTCCGTCACACGTCGTGATGAGCAGATTTCGCGTACAGGTACGTCATCAGCATGTATACATACCGATGCTCAGACATGTAATTTGCACATTTTTCAATCAAGTTGACCATATCAACAGCCACTCTAGGCCAATACTGAAGGCTCATTAATATCCAGTCGAGCCGACATTGTACAAATACCATTTTAACATTTGTATGTACCAGTGGAGATGCTTCGACAAATTGTTCTACCGTTCGAACACTATCCCCTGTCGATTGTCCAAGAATTGCGGCAGACACATGCGCCATGGTGGCCACTCCGTTGACAGCCTGAAAGCCATCGGCATTCGCGCCCGTCGTAATCACTAAGATCCAAAAAACACGGGAAAGTTTCACATAATGTCGACTCGGACAGACGCTCTACGCTTCGCCACTGCCTGACGACGGTTGGCTGCCGGTTCTCTAGTTCGCTCCACTCGGCGCCCGACATCGCCTGGAGCGTCGGACTCAGGTTGGCGGAGAGGTGGCGGTCTCGGCACTTGACAAGTTCGGGGGCTCGCTCGATAGCACGCTACCGTTGCTCCCAGCGTTAGCAACCTTCTCCAGGAGTACCGCGTCGCCCTGAATGCTCACAAGGTATTGGCCCTGAAAAACAAACACCCCGATAGGAAGCCGGAGGAGAAAAAATCTGGTTGTTAGGATCGGCCGTTGACGTGAAATCGTTGCCGAGAAGAGAACGGCAATACAACGACGGCAGAGCAAGGCGATCTAAGACAACTAATAGAAGAATGAGTGACGAGCCAGGTGTGGCGTTCCCAGATGAAACCTATATTTCCGGTAGATGCTTCAATAAATTAGGTATTCTTTTCTGCTGCGGGGCTGGAATATTTGGCACTTCTGTTGGACAGGAACATTATTATATCTCCCTTGTTTTCGCCGACGTTCCAATCAACGGCTTTTCGTAGAAGATTTTTATTGAGCGCCTGACAACGTGACCTAGGGGTGACGCAGTAAAATTGTCACCGTATGTTGAAATCCAAATGTTAAAATCCCAAACGACTAATGTGGATCGACCTTTTTTCAAGTAATTACTGTATAACTACGTTAATTGATTAACTAACAACGTTAACGAGTTGACTGTCTAACTACATTTTTTCACAAGTTTCTTACGGTCCGTTTAAAACCACGTGGGGTGAAATTAACTTCAGTCGCATCAACCGTCAAGTGCACTCGCTGGGCTATCTCGACGCTTTGGGTACGCCGCCAGCCGGCGTAATCGAGCCCGGTCAAAACTGGTGATCGGGATGGATTACTAATTATTAAACAAAGAAAACAGTCTCAAAACCTCCGAGATCCGACCAATCCGGAGGCGAACGTTTCGTGGATCGTCTATACGAAATGCAGCTGCGTACCTGATGTTTGTGCGCTCCGTGAAGTAAGAGCTGATGATCCATTCGGAACGAGAGCAAAGCATCGCCTCCCATCGCCGCCACATGGCACCGGGCTATGGCCACAACTTCCTGGAGGAAGGTGGCCGCAAACGGGTTGAGGTAGGACGAATGGGTGAGGTTGCTGGCCTCACGAATCAGGAAGAAGTTCACATTGCCCAGGTACTCTGACACGGAACGGCCCGGAATCAACGACAGCGTTGAAACCTCGACCCCACTCGAACGCGTGTGGAGTCGACGCTTCGCACTTCCGGCCTGGCTTGATGTAGTGCTGGCATTGTCGCCGTACATCACCGTACTGTAAATGCATACAAATGATGCATCGACGATGTGAAGTCGGTGAGAGAACTTTGAATAAACTGGCACGTGGCCGAGCGGATTTTGTTAGGGGGTGATGCAAACCTACTCACCCCACCATAGTGACTTGCATCTCGTCCGACTGGGGGCACGCCACCCGGAAATGCAATCCTGATACACGGCACGGCCGGAACTTTCGAAGTCGCACGAACAACGACTGAAAGCCGCGGTTGAGAAGACGGCTGAGCTCCTGTTGCACCAGGGGCATCTGCGGGGTGACGAGGGGTCCCGCTGGGAGGTAGAGCTGATGAAGACGCACCTTCAAAACGCAAACGGAGTGAAGGTTAGATGGCTGGACTATGCAGTCCACTGCACACAAACCGAATAAAATCCGGATCCGGAGGAGGTTTGCTCGAACTTGGCTCGCGGAAAGCTTGCTTCCATCCGTCGTTGAACAACACCCGTTCGCAGACAAGCTCGGCCGTCTAGCTAAATGGCCCCCATTTCAGTACTTTTTTTTCCTTGCCCGATACTAAGAAACCGGGGCAATTTGGAGAGGCAATGACCCGACAAAGAACACGCACGATGTTGCTCTTGAGAGGTGCATTCGGACGGCTCAGTTTACCGGCGTATATATACTTAAGCTAGCTAGGTGAACCCTACAGAGTTCTGGCACATTCAACGCGGGCATTGCCTATTTTTCCTTTATCACGTGGCACTGCTGCTACGAGAAGTCGATTAATAAAAAAATGGAGATTTCGTTTTCAACCATTTTTTCCAAACTGTGATGTATTGCAACGTATTGTACCGGCAGTCTGAGTCGGGCAAACCTCATACACTCAATTACAATGGTCTGTCTTAACGACTTGACACTGACGCCGTTGAGGCGTCATTAATCACGTGGAATGGACACAAAGCATTAATTGAAGTCGCTTCAGTTCTTCGGCGAATTCCGACCGCAAGTGGCCAACACGGAAAATCTAGTGCCGCTCTGAAAGTCGTCTGAGCCTGGTAATATTTTGCAAACTAATCACAACTTTCTAGTACGTGTTCCACTCGTTCACATGGATGGATTTGACCTTTCGAATGAAGCAGGGCGACTACAGAAACAACGGGCCTCCCTTCTTAAAAAACAAAGCGCTAACTAGCTTCTTCGTTCATTTTTTGTCGCCGCCGAACGCCCTCATCACCACGACGCGAACGTCGGCCAGCCGAAGTCGATTAATAAACAATTGCCGGAGTCTCCATCGCCATCGGGATCAACGGATCTCCTCTCGATCAAAGCCTCTCGAAAAAACGCTCTACTCACCCTGAACGTTTGCATAACTAGTTGGGTGTGGGGGACGCTGTCCGCGTCGTCCACATCGTCCTGATTCTCCAGTCCTGCTGGACCTAGGCAGGTCTCGGTCGAGCTGACCGTGAACCCCGGAGGCGGCTGGCGAGTAACGCAGATCTCGGCGTTTGTCAACTCATCGCCCCGGCCACTCCTTTCATGGTTCATGATGCATAGGCGCTGTTTAAACGATGACGAAAGCATATCATCGTCCTCGCTCTCGGACAGCGATCCGGAAAGATAACTACTCTGATTAGCCTGCCGTCGACTGCTCGGCCGTGGCAGGGCGTCGAGGACACACGCCGTGCCCGTCTGTAAGCAAAGGCCTTCGTTGAAGTCATCGTGTACAGGTCGTTTAAACGAAGTCAAGGATTGTTGCCTACGTAGGAGCGCGCATGGAGATACGTAAACACACTAACCCGTTAACTAAAGGCACGTTCTTAACTTAGCCTCAACCGGCGTGTGTTGAAGTCGAGTATCTTCTGCTGCCCGGTGATCGCAATCTGCGGTTGGGAGACGTCACCCAAGAATGCTAGTTCGATCTGATGTTGATATCGCATATACCAGATTACCGATTGGGACAGCTTAGACTAAGCTCGTATTGGTTGCAAAGATACTAACCGCCACTCCGGTGACGAAATGCTCCCCAATGGCGACCTGAACATTTAGGCCAAGCACGGCATTCAACCCGTTCTTCTTCATGTTCGCGAGCAGCTGCTTGTGCAGTTCGTACTCAAGAAACGGGAGGTTATCGCTAATTTCTCTCGCGCTAGCCTCGCCCTTGAGGTCCTTCTTAGCCTCGCAAACCCGTGCCTGGATAAGAACAGCGTTCGAGATCGGCCCCATGGCCGGCGAGGGCTCCACGGTTGCGAATAGGACGTCGGGCACCTTCCCGTCCTGGCACTGCTCACAGTTGCTCAGCTGGGTGCGGAACGGCACCGCCGAGGGCTTGTACGGCGCGTGGCACAGGCCACAACGCGAGCCGGCGTCAGGCCCAGCTGCCCCCGGGCCGCCGGGCGTCGCCAGCAGAGCCGCCGTCCCGCTGGCCGATAGCAGCAGGACATCTTCGCATATCGTCGTGTTCTCCTGATAACCGACGACGATATTGCACGCTAAAGACTTGGCATGCGAGCGGATCTCCTTGCGGAGCTCAGTCCACCACGAGTCCCGTGTCTCAGATTCCTGCTCGACGGTGTTGTCCAGCAACTTCACCGAGCGCGCCGACACGATTCCGCCGATGCAGTCTATCAGGCCCGGCGGAAGGTGGCGCATGGTGATAAACGGGTACTCTGCCATGTCCTCACCGGCGACCACCCCTCCGGCGGAACTAGTTGCGGGCTGCTGCACACTGGCCGGGGCGGTGGCCACATCGGAGATCTCTTGGTTCTTCGCGAGCTTGACCACGCTACCGATGCCACGGACGACCACGCCCGTGTCGCCCTCAAGGTCGAAGTACTGCTGGTAGCCGAGTACCGCATTGCCGCCCAACTCCAGAGCCTTTAACCCGACGCGACGTTGAAGCTGGCCTGAAATTCGTGGACGCGCAGGCGGCCGGAAAAAGCGTTTGAGTGTATTGCGATGATCCAGTCATTTATTCGGCATTTACTTCGTGCCATGTGTACGAACAACATTTGTTAGACTGGAATCAACTATCAAAACAAAAAGAGAATCATACGCTAAAAGAAATTATAAAATCTGCTTTCTGTAGCTAACTGAATCTGTTTATCGTACAAAGCGGACGTCGAGCGTATCCAACGACACCGTATAAACAAACATAGACACTACCTAGCGAATCGTCGCGTCCTTAAAAGTCTGACATCCGAATTTCTGAACGATACAGAGCAAACGTGGTAGCCGTCCGATTAGTCACCCACGTACCTGCCAGCCTAGCAAACAAAGACTGACGAGTTTCATTCGAAGCCCTCGGCGTTCTTATTCGGTCCATCCAGTGAAATTCAGGGTCGTCGTTCGCGATGAGTTCTTCGGTGAAGCCGAGAGTCGAGATGAGCGTGTAGCCCTCGGGAATTCGGGTCGAATAGAAGAGCCTCATGCCGACCGAGGACACTCGGTATTTGTTCGCGTCAGAAAACAGATCCACCTGAAATCAGGCCAGGGGAAGTCCGTGGTGATGATTAACTCTCTGTGAGCTTTGGGAAAGCATCTTAAGCACCTCTCATGCGCATTACGTAGGGAAGGAATTTACTTATGATTAGTGCTTATTACTCAACTTAGATGTGTTCATCTTTTCCGGACATCGAGCCTGCAAGCAGTTGCATCGAACAAACGAAATCCATAAGCTTTAACGGAGTTACGAATATCTATTGGTACCGAGAAACTTTTGAATTCAGAGTTTTGAATTGTATTAGCACCAAGAGACTTCTGAATTCAGGTTGTACAGAAAGGGTGGATGTTTCTGTCGTCGTACCGCTCGAGCTTAAAGCAAAAAAGCAGCTATTGCCTCGCCGTGTGAATATATGTTACGCGTTTAGATTTAAATATTTTATATTTAGTTTACGTTATTTCGCTAATTACCGATCAGTAATTAAACTGGCATTCCGAGAAAGGCGCATGCACGTAAACAAGCCGATGACCATTAGTCTGCTTTGTAGTCTGATCAGCGTCAGCAAGTAAAGTTAAGCCAAGGAAAATAGTGGCGGATATGTACCTTTACCGTTACATTAATTTCTCCCCGAATTCCGTGGAGTGTATCGTATATCGGCAACCAACCCTGAAGTACACAACCTGTCGCACGTAATAGCGGGTTGAGGTCAATGTAGACCTGTAGACCATGCGTGGAATACAAGTGCATCGCACCCTTGTTAGACGTTAGTTGATGTTATGAACTATTTAAATGGGGTGCTGAGTGAGTAAACTGATCCATCTATCATTGTTCAGAAAGATAATTGCATTACTAGTGTACCTTTTGAAATAAGAACATTTGTTTTTTACTATTTATCAACCATTAACTGTTTCACTTTTCTTTACATTTTTCCTTTGCTGCTGCTTTCAGAAAGATACACAGCACAGCTTGTCGGTCACTGGTATTTATCTGGAAATGGTTGCGCACTTCGCATTAACTCCCCTTATCGCTTTTTTTTTATAAGAACACGCGCAATTCTTTTAGCATTTTTATCTCAGAATTGAGCCATTTGTTTACGTCCTTTAACAGAACCTATCTGCCCTTTTCCGAATTCGAGCTGCCGTTCTATGACAACTGCCCGGCGCTAATGAGATGTTTAACATCTTTTCAGGCATTCAGATTCGGCCCACCCCCACGTGAAAAGCGGCTGTTTTCCCAAGACGTCATGTCTAGATGTAGGTTGGCAATTCGTCAGTTACGATTGCCACGTTTGGTTAGCTTTAGCACAACAAAATTATTGCGTACCGGTCACTTTGTCACTGCAGCCACACTGGTACAAACCCTCGAAGCGTTCACGTCTGCATATGTCAATGATGTACTCTAACGACCGCCGAATTGGCCACCCACCTTTCCGATAGCGTCGTTCGCTGAATACGTGTCATAGTCCATCACACGAAGCTGCAATCTTTCGTCTTGAAGAGCCTCATCATCCATCTGGATTGAAAGCCAATCCATTAGCAAACATTTCGCATGAAGAGATTTCGTTACAGAACAGGTATGGAAAGAATCGAGAGCCTGGCGGAATACGGATAGTCCCAAGTTGGTAATTGTAAGATCGAGAGCTGACCGTGCAAACACAAGGTTGAATTTTTCTCAAGGTCATCATATTTACTTTCCGAAGGCTTGCTGACTATGTACAGTTAAAGCTACACACCGAAAACAAAATAATGCCACCCAGTGACCTCTCCGGCAACGGAGAACCGAGAAAACACGCCGCACTTAACGAGAGCATCCTATTGATTCGATGAGATCAAAACCATCCCGTCTCATAAGTAATACTTCCTTCTACAGAAAAACTAGAAGCACTTGAGGTGTGCTCTATGGAAAACCTGTAAGACTTTGCATTTCACGAATCTCAAACGCATTATCTACTGCGGCTTACCTCAAAACGAAACCATTCTGAATTCCATTGAGGATGTAACGATTTTCGGTAGATTTCAGTTTTGTAGCAGATCGGTCCTAGTCGAACCTGAAATAGGACAAAAGTGCCGGTCAGCTCTTGTGTGTAATACCAGTAGAGACAGTTATATCGTATTTCTAGAGATTCTCTGACAATTTGATTAAATGAATCGGACACCGGGGACGTAGATGTCCGTTTAGTCATGCCAGCTATTTGGAAGCGGGTCCACAAGCAGTTTGGCACAG
>MNPL01031204.1:42242-62104 GCA_002081605.1 Tropilaelaps mercedesae | reverse complement strand
CATTTCTAATTATGCTCAAATGATTGCTGGGGAAAATGCAAGCGCGATGTGCCTCATTCTCCTTCAAGCCTTAGATTGAAAATCGTGTCATAACTATACATAGCAGGCTGACACATATAGGTTATATATTCACTACTTCCAAATGACTCTTCTAAAAAAACTCTTTGTAGTACTTCACAAATCGAAACCTACTTTCTCCTGCACAATAAGTTGTGCTTTGCAACCTACAACCGAATTGAAGACGTGGCAAGAAAGTTCATAGATATAGCATATCTCGCATGCATTCTTATGAATGTAACTGCCGGAACCATCCGATAATTACGTACGTCTGAATATTTGTAAAACGAACATCTGACATTCGACTAAAGTAGTAAGTTGTGGAAATGTGTGTCTTAATCGGCGCGCTCCAATTACGCGTGACATCACGTAGCGCTTGGGCTTTTCTCCAATTTGACAACCTCACGTACCGTCTCAGGGCTATTCTGTCTTACTTTCTGTTGAATTGTGTCACATTTCTTACAAACGAATCCTGTCACATGGACGACTGGGTTCTCGTCTGGCATTAGTATCGGAGCCTGCGCCGTCGTGACACTATGCATTTGCCACAAATGCAAAAATACGTTACCAGCGGTTTGTCGCTAGGGCTCCTTGTCACGGGAGGCGTGCCCTCAACCTTGGCCACTTCCGGTTCCGGCTAAACTTCCGCTGTTTGTGCGAATAGTGCGCTAACACACTTCACGGTCGTGGTTCAAGGCTGATCAATATGCCTTTAAGACGCCAGTGTGGGACGAATAAAGCTTGCTGATATCGTACAGGGCTTTCGTTGCTGTATTGCAACCAGGTAAACGTTTTACGAAGGTGAGAAATCTGTACTACGTTTTTCCCATAAAAAGGTAAGGATACAACACATTAGGCGCGTCCGAACTGTGACTACATTGAGCAATGACCGGTCGTCGGTGAAAAATTAGCAATATTTTAGGTTTTTCCTTCTATGACAAAAACCATGCTAAAAAATTCCGAAATGCTCGAGCGTAGAGATACGAGCAGTGCAAGCGCTGTCCGAATGGTACCGAACATATTATTCAGCATAGAAAGTGTACCAGAAAAAACTAATACGGTAGTTTAGACTGTGGGCTCTAGTTATTCGTAACATATGAGGAGGAGGAGAAGTCGAAATCTAGTAGTTTGATTCTCCAACCTTTCGACTGTGTACCCTAGTCACAGGCTGGCGTAGTCTATGTCCGATAAATGAAAATTTCCACATGTCCTTATTTTTGAAACACGGTGGAAGCTAAAATGCGGTATAACCAATCCGGAACAACGATGAGCATCGATAGGTTCTTGGTGATCGTCTCGCAGTGGCAGCAGCGACATATGCTTGAGTGTTCTGTTTTCAAAAAGAAGTATTGCCCTCAGCTTCTTCGATTGTTAAAACCTGCGTTGTTAAGAGAGTTGTAATGTTGGACGTCGAGGAGTGTGGTTAGCTTAGCAATGTTTGGAATTGCGTATACTCGGATCAAATAAAGGCTCCGTTGCGGATGATAACAGTAGTGGAGACGTGACATACCTATTGTTGTACTTGACTAGATCATGAGCCTTATGGTTAGAAGATTATGCCCTGAACTTACCGAATATGCGTGTAAAGCGCAAGCTACAATGCACCCAGGTCGCTTGCGTTTTTCTACATTCGAAATACATCTGCTAACATTAGCAGCGTACAATTCGAGTCCAACTGCGATAAGACGTTTCAGAACTTCGGTTCTCAGTGGAGACATTACGGGTTCAGTAGCCAATGGCGTTCCCTGACTATGAGGATCGACTGCATCCAGAATATCCTCCAAAAGATGCATTTAGGGGTCAACTGCTATACCCCACTTCGTACGACGGACAGCCTGCCGCTATCTCACCCACAGGCTACGGGTTGAACTACAAACCCAGCGCAATGGACAAGGTAAGGCAAGCGATTCTCTCACCGGTAAATTGTGTACGCCTTCCAAAGGCATTTTTTTTTTAAACTGGACGTACACGATAACGTTAGACCTAAATGTATCAATGCCACTCATGACTTGAGTAGCGAATGTTTTGCCCTTAACTGAACTGCTTTAAACAGTCTCTACAAGTTGTAACGCAGCGGGGATTACATTAATAATGTGAGCTCGTATGCATTTGTGTATAACTGGCGTAACAACTAGAAATATGCAATATGACTCCACGTTCAATATGCAGGAGTTCATTGGCACGTCACAATCACAGAGCGGTGGGCGCGCTATCGAAAATAGGCTTCAAACGTCCTATTCCGCGTTTGGGGCCTTTATGATTAAATGTGTTTTTGGATACTCGAACTGTAAATAGATTAATTTCGTCATGCAAACCTGGGAGACGCTATTGTGACAAACTGAGTATATGTAAAGCGATTGATGCATTTACCGCTGCCGAGAAGCTTCGAGAACGTCAGCCTCAGCGTGTACACAGCAATGGAGATCAGCCTGAAATTATATTAAAAAAATTGCGCATTAAATAAACATCGACATTCAAAGATCGGCCAGTTTGTTTGAATCAGTCCAATAGTGTTGTCAGAATGTTTTCATGAGACACTCATTATGTAAACATTTCTACGTTTGATAACGAGTGGCATACAAAAATGTTTCCAGGTTAAAAATGGCTTTCAAGGAACGTGGCTTGGGGTTGTCCAGTTCTTTCGTGAACGGACCGTTTGGTTTTACGAGCTGGGGAATATCTACCAAGATAGCTTTTATAGGTACGTGGGCGTTACCTAATTTATAGTTAATGAGTAACGCATCAGTTTCGGTAATTTAGGTACAAATAAATAGAGCAAAAAATCCAAAACTTTGACAACGCTGGGTTGCTGCAGACTTCGCGACTGAGGTTGAGGAAGTGCCTAAGCAGATTTTTCTGATAGTGCCACTTCAGATGTTTTGTAGTTAATTCCCGACAGAGTATTGCTAGCATCTCGTACAAAGCTGGCTGTCACTAAATGATTCGATTCAATTTTTGTGCGAATGCCGAACTATTCGCTTGCCAGACTAACCTTAAATAAGCTCTTTCAAGATTCTTTGACGGTCTTGTGCTTCCTTCGACCCTGCCCTCGTATAACTTACACGTATAATAAACACACCATGTATATGGAGCGTTAGGCACACAAAACGTATATACCGCCAGCACGATTCGAGCTGGTAATGCAGAAACTTTTCACTCAAGCATATTGTTAACATTGCAATTCTACCCAGTTTCACATATCGCTACCACGGCCGTCAAAATAGCTTGTGCCGAACATTTTACGCCCTTATACTCATGCGGCCTATGGGTAGCAGTACTATGTGGACGTGTTATGATTATTTCATGCAGGAAAATCCTACAATTGCACCAGCTTAATGCACCACTTTGGTGCCTTCATCCATATATCGTGCATCGGATTTTAGTATTATGCATATTATTCTTATTTGGTCGCGGTGTATGCGTTAATATTCAGCGTATATATGGTCCAATCTGAAGACTAAATAAACCCCATAGCAAATTAACCATTTTTCCGTCCAGATCGACGATTCCGTCCGCTGACGTGTTGGCCAGTCCCCGAAGAGAACCCATACGAAAGTTGCTCTGGTGTGCCGTTTTGGGTCCACTAATCTATCTCACCATAGCTGACTTACGGGACGTCATTGAAGGATATATGCAGTACCCTGTAAGTATTGAAGATAAACCTGGCAAGCTGAATGGTTGCACAAACATCACTGAAGGTTCTATAACGAGTTTCGTCACAGCACAGGCGTTTGGCGACATGTTCCAGGTGATCTATACGTACGAATACAAGACAAAGGACACCCTTGAATTTCCCGACGTGACCATCTGTAATGTGAACCCGTTCAAGAAAAGCCGAGCCTGTGCCAATGACTCGCTGTTATTCAAGTCAAAAACCTTCTACGATTTTGGGGAGGAATTTACCCTTCCGGCATTTTGCAATGACGATAAGTAAATATTCTTTTTCTAATTTACTAGACATAAACGTTAATGACTTTTACTGTTTTGTCGGCACGAGCAAGAAAACTAAGTTGCCACGTTAGGCTAACGCTGTGTGAACTCGACCTGCATCAGTGAAAGCTAGAAGAGGAGTCACCTAACAGAATTATTCGGGAAAACTGTCTACACGTCAGCGTACATCCATAGAGGTTGACCCCATCTTTGGTCTCAGCGACTCACACGTTGTGTGGAAAGCCGTAGTGGGTGTACGCAATCTATGCACCACTTTCGCGGAGGTTAACAGGGTGTTTTGCAAAGTCACTTTCAAAACTCTGGCTAAGAGAGCTGCTAGCCTACGAAGATAGTGCATCTTTCTGGTGAGACGCCAAGAGGAAGCACCCTAGCGTTGTTTCTTACGCTGCGCGTCTAGGCTGCGAGTAGCAAAGCAGAGCTAGCGAATGAGGTCCTGTCTTACCGCCGCAAACAATTCTACCGCCTTAAGAGCACACGCAGATGAACGATCAGCCTATTCAAGAACTTAGGGTCTATCCTGTCAAATCACGCATTTGACTTCAATTCAATCATGCAAACCGATTCGCAATTACCTAACTGAGACATGGGTGCAAGTAAGCGGAGAAGATTGTTCATTTATGTTTTGCCATAAATCTGCATATTCACGTTCATAGCAGGTGGATGTGTACGAGGCTGTGTGGATCAGCGGAAGAGGTAAAATTGCCGAACAGGGACGATATTCGAATTCGAGCAAAACTCGCAAAGTGGATGAAAAAGACAATCGCTTTGGGGAAAAGGGGAAACACCGCAATCAGTGATCTCGGTCACAAAGTTCATGATATTGTGAAAAAATGCAGGTGAGTAATGAGTTAGGGTCTATTCATAGAACCAGCATTGATATTGTCTATTGACTGATGTTGTCTATTCACTTGGCCTACAAGTATGTGTAATCAGTTTAGAATATTTTTATAGCCAATAATGGTGCGTTTCAACGAATTAGGCAGCTCTGCGCTTTCCGCCAGTTAAAAATTACGTTGCTGTTGGCTAAGCTGACTGGCGAGCAAAAGATAAGTAGTATGGATCCAGGACGTAACGGTACTGCAATGGAAACACATGGAGGATAGGGCATCTATCTTACGATTAAACTCACATTTTTCATCACCTTAAGGAGAGGGAACATCATGAATAGTGTAATTATTTGAAGATGAACTGTTTTGGCATTAGGAAATCCTTTGCATGATCATTCTAAGGCTGTATGTTGTTTCGGCACTTCAGAAGTCCAAACTGAGATTCGTCATTAAATTCAAGTACGGCATTTACTCAAAAGGAACGCTTGTCCAGACCCAACTACGGTTTACGGGCAATTAGATATCCCTTTGTCATTATCTTTCCTTAATTATGGAAACTTTTTCTTAAGCTCTCAGTTACACGATAAAATGTTTAGCGCCACATTAGTGTTTAGTTTTCACTTTTTTTATTCGGGCTTATTTGCGCTTTACACACGTAGAGCGCGAATGTGAATGCATTCTGCTGGATGGTAATAATTGGTGCCGTAACGTTAGGGACTCTTAATAAATGTTTGCAATTGAAAGTCGCTAAATTTGTAAACTAAACAAAGCGAAATACTGGACTGTAACATTGGTTTCGCTAGAGAAAATGAGCTTACTAAAAAAGTGAGTAAAAATCAAAGTCCAATTGGATCTTTATGAAGCGAAAAAATTGGTGCTGATGATATGGTTTATGTCAATGTATATAATACATGTTCAAGTTTATAATGTTCAGCTCTTAATCGCTTTCTTCCGAGTTTATTTTAAACACAAGTCTAGTCAATTGACTGTTTTTTGCGATTTTTATTGCAAATGTAAGTAGATCCGTTAATTCACATCGTTCGCTCACTAAATATTACTACAATTTTAATTATGACTAGTTGCCATTTCTATATAAAATAAGGGTATAATTATATTTACGTAGTTATGCATCGAATGATGATTGCACGACGGACTTCACCCGGTTCACAAAGACAATGAGTCAACTCTTTGGTTCGTGTTTCTGCTTTCATTGCGAAGAAAAAATTTTTACAACAACCCTCGCTGCACGTTCCCCGGAGGTACGTCCATTTCTTTGCTTCTCAGAGTTTGAATTTAAGTTTTTTACTTAATTATTATACATATTGTAAGACATATTCCCTCTCACTATAAGCTTACTTGGCTTTGCGTCTGCAAGGCTCGCTAACAATCGCTAAAAGGAATCGTAATGACGTAATTCCGGAGGCATTACAAAACATCTTTTTTTTTGTTTTGAAAGCTCAACAACTGCTAGTACAACAACTGCTGGTAGATCATAACTTAGGCTTATTTTCATTTAGGCTCAAGTTTCAGCTCAAGTTTCAGGATCAGTACGATACAGTATGAAAAAAAAACAGGTGTTAGCCACGCAGCATTGCCATTTCGTTGTTTATCATTCTATTTTTGCACGGAGTCTTGAAAGACGTTTCAAGGTTATATATTTGAAACTAACTTGACTGAATTCAATATGTTCTGCATGTTAGATTAGCGTGGTGTCGCTACGGCAATCTAAATAGTGCCCAGAAAAGCATTTGTTCGCTGCTTACTATGGTGTTTTTCAAAAATTTTTTGTCATGTTTCTTCTACATATAATTGATGTTAATTGTAGTTATTTTTATTATTTGCACCTTGAAGCCAATGTGTAAAAGAGCGTGGATATATGTGTATATTTTTTGGAATATTTTCAATTCTTTCTAAAATGACGCTCAGACAAGTGGAAATGTGTGTAGAAAATATCATTAAGAACCATGCGTTTATTAGATTGTTGTAAACAAATTAAAAACACTCTTTGATGATGTTGTGAATATTTTCTAGGAACGGAAAGTAGTTGAGGAGCGTCAACGCGAGTGGAAAAAATATCATGAATATGGAACACTATCTTCTCCTCTGAGTGGGCTAGTCATTCAACTAAACACAGAAGTCAACGTATGAGAAATTCTAATATTATAGTATTTATTACCACTCTATCATTGGCGCGTACATCAACGTGCTTTGATATATCATAGTTAAGCTCTTCCTCACTTTTCCGCCTAGATTACATTTTACTATAAAATTAATTCTCACAAAGCATGTTCCTCCGAGTTTGAAGTAAGGAGTACTTTTAACATTTTTTTTCAAGGGACTTTATTTTAAATGCTTAATGTATGTTTATTGACTGGAGTAATAGATGTTCTTTCGGACGTTTCCCAATATGTTTTGAATTAAAAAATGTCTTTTCACGCAGGAGTATTTGCCCACTTCGTTAGATGTGGGTTTTGTAGCCATGATCCATGAACACAACAAAGACTACTCGATTTGTCAGGACTCCATCTACGTCCTTCCAGGTTACACGACCTATATTGGTTAGTCGAAATTGTATTTTATTTTCTTGATTTGACATTGAACGTTTGATGTATAAGATTACTGTATTTGCAAGCAGCCATTATAATGCGCTTCTAGGAATAACGATAGCAATGTTTCAGCTGTTGTAATTAGTAATATGAAACAAAGGGGTCTGAAAAATCCTTTTTTTATCTACTCTAGGACTGAGTTTGGCCACCACTCAAAATTTAGAACCGCCCTATCAAGATGGCTGCAGAAAGGAATGGCCGAAGGAGCTGAAAGAAGGAAATTTTGAGGCCAATGTCAAGGTCTGAAACATTTTCAAACGATAAATCGATTACTGATAACTATGCGAAATGTTACTCGTTTAAATTGATAGTACTTGATTTCGAACTACAATTTTTCCGAAAGATGAAACACTAAAGGCGTCATAACAGTGTTATAACGAAAAATAAAACAGTATGTTGACTTCATGTTTTCATGCAGTAGAAGGCAATTTGTTAAAAGAATGACAATATCTCACAAGTGACCAACGTTTGTTACCGGGTATTTCCTATAGTTACTTATTTCATCTTTTCAACACAGGTTCCACTTGTGCCACCGTTACATTAATTGACACCGCTTTTTTAGAAAAACTGGCCTCTTACACCTGCACAAACCATAGTAATGGCCATAACATTATTTTCACATGAAGTCTTTGTTTTTTCATTCTGAACTATTCGTTTTATGGAAGCTGCTCCGTAAATAATGCAGTGTAAGTCAAAATAACTTGTCGTGTGACTCGCTTTGACCAATATCAGGTGATGGACCCATTGGTGGTGACCCAACAATATAGCCGTGCAATGTGCTTGGAGTATTGCAAAATCGAATACCTCATCTTCAAATGCAAATGCATTCAAAATAACCCCGCTGTTAAAATCCATCAAGATCTGACGGAAAACTACAAGTACTGCAAGACGCTCCGAAAGCAGAATTGTACAGAAATGGAGCTCGCCGGAAAAACCAACATTGACTGGCAGGTCTGCAATTTGAACCAGCCTACATTGTCTTTGAAACAATTCGATAGGAAAGCTGCACCAATTGATCGGGTCCATTTGTATGTTTACCCTACCTTCTTTCTAGTTTTACTATGTCTAAATCTATTTTGCGTATACAAACGGTACCATGGACGTTAAATGTTGGCTGCTGATCAGGCCTGAAAGTGTTTTAGAAATAATCACCAGAGATGTTTTACGTCTATAACTCGTTCAGCCTTATGCACTCTAATGGGCTGATTACATCGAACGTTCACGAACGTGATAGTAAATCTGTAGGAGGGTCTGTGTCCAGTTTCGTCACTGCGTGCGGACTGAGGACTACCGACAGTGACACGGCACCCGAAAGATTCATGGCATACATTGTACGGAGTCATACTATTGACGTGAAAGAGCGAACGAACATATTAAGTAAAACTTTCCAAATTTGTCTAGCTTCGATGTGACTGTCGGCGGGAGTGCGAAATGCAGCGATATTCGACAGATGTCAGCGTGGCAGGATTAATTGCAGAGAACAGCGAAATTCCAGGTAGAGATTCCAAAAGTACGAGACTTGATTCATCGACTCGTTTCGCTAAATGTTTGTATTTTTCGTTGCAAAAGCATGATACCCCTTTAGTTGGTGCTCAGTTACATAGGATATCACTTCGAACTGCAATGCTTAACTCTACAGTGCTTTTTAAATCTACAAAGCTTTTTAATCACTTGTCATATTTGATTTGCATTGCCGAAGGTCAATGTTTGACAAGTCTGTCTCAAGTCCTGCGTGAAGAAGTTGTAGCCCTGTATAGTCATTTTGATAATTTGGTAGTATTGTACCTGTAGCCGCTCTACTCTTGTTTTTGGTTGTCAGAGAATGATGCATTCTTTAGCTAAATATGCTTTATCCAGATGAAAATGTCTCTATCCTTGCTCGTACTCTACCGGTCTCGTTTCATTCTCCATCACCAGACACCGCTAGTCTGTTCCTATCTACCCAGTAGTAACGAAATTACCATAATAATCATATATGTGCGTGACGGATTCTACACTATTGAGCTTCATGCGCCGGTGCACAAGCTCAGCTGTTCTTGTCGTATACTCTGACACGTATTAACCGTTCGGTCGATGCAGAATCGCAAAACGACACGGCGAAGCTGTTTGTGGATATGAGCAGTGCGCGCCTCGTAGTATACTTCCATTCGTTTACGTACGAACACATTAAAGCTATCAGAAAATATGACGAGATTCGGCTTCTCTCCAATATTGGAGGCATTAACGGGATGTACCTCGGCCTGTCATTCTATCTACTCTTCCAGGTACGTTGCAACATAAGGTGGGGTTTTATTTACCGTCAGGTCCTGAAATTGAACAAGCGCAGTTTTTATGCGCCCTTTCCGCTCTAAGCTCGAAAGAACTTTCACATTATTTTAATCATTTTCTACTAGTAGGCTAACTCGAACGGTGGCGTAGTGTAGTAATAGGGCGTATAGTCAATTCGAGTACGCATTTTTCAACCTAAAGGTAGATACCACAGGCAAAACTTTTCAACTCATTTTCCACAAGACTAAGGTCATAAACTTTAGCTTTCAATATATATTTTTTTCTATAAATAATATACTATATGTTTATTTGCTTGCAGGCTCTCGATATCATAATATCGGGCGCAATCCAGTTTGTGCAGAAACTCCGCTCCGCGAAATTCACTTTTGGACAGGACGGAAACCAAAAGTCTTCAATTGCGGTTCAAACCAGCGATTGCGCAGACCGCCGGAGACGCAACGCCGCCCCGTACATTTACCCAGCGTCGGAATCCACACCGGTAGGAGAGCTCAGAGAGCAATATATTTATGAGAAAGAATATATATGGACACGATTATTTAAGGGACTTAAGCGATTATTAAGCGACAGCATCGCCACTTATAACTTCCCGCATGACTAGCCTGGAACGGAGGTAGGCGTGCTCATACTTACTTAACATCCTCTTTATTGAAGCAATCAATAGTGCGGAATTCCTATGTAGTACAAAACGATTTCAGTTTACCATACATAGATAGGTTAAACTATGAAAAGCAAGTCACTTAATTCCTTAGAAGCCTTGAAATATACTTTGAGTTCTGTCGCAGATGAGCTCAGCCATATACACCATTTTTGTTCGCCGCGACAGGTCATGTTCAAATGCCTAAATTGTAGTCTATTTAATTGATGTGTTAAGGAAACGCCGTTTTATGTTGGTCAAATGAAGAATATTTGGGACGTCTTCGAGAAGCCTTCAGGCAACAACTCCTATAACACAACTGAACAGTTCAAGACGACCCACGGCTCCTTTGCGTTTCGGTACAACAAGAAGTGATTTGAAATATGATTACGTCAATCTGAAAATCTATCTATAAATCCGCAGTACCCATGCTGTTAATTAAACGTTTGACATGTTATGCTATTTTAATAACAACTAAGAAATAGGCACGTTACAAAGGAATAACAGTATACCTAATGTATTACAATAAAACAAAACATTTCTGCAACAAAGAGTGTTAGGAGTTTTCAGTAGCTTAGACAGTATTACCGCATCGTGCTTTAATAGCCAAATTTTTTTAAACTGAAGGAGGTTTGCCACCGAATTTCAAGATTTTATATTACTTTTAACACGAGACATTTATTTAATTAACCAATTGTTTAGGTCATCATGCGTTTTTAATACAATGTGTTCAATATTACTTCCTTGTACATCCAGCCTTTTAGATCTATAACATTGGATAGTTTTGTAGGCAGGGCCTTGTACCAGTATAGAAACACGGGCAGAAAGGTCAAAAGGTCGCTAGATTCTGCAGCAAAAGTTCTAAACTAGTTTCATTTTCTCAATATAGTGCGCTATACCATCGAAAAGAAGGAGATCTGTCAGAGCTGAATATGTGACTAACGGCTTATTAATGCGATTCGTGTGTCCTATCATGATATCTCTAAATATCGACGTCTTCGGTAGTGCTGTTGATCAAAGGCACTCGCTTTTATCAGTGTTCGACCGATAAAGCCTTTGCGATGGTTTGGTACTCAATTTTAGCTAGTAATTCTATAGGTTCCTGTATTCTACTTACCGTATACCAAACGGCAGGCAGCGATACATGCTGTGATTCCTTTTCGTTCGGATGGGTATCCCTCGTAGGCGTTCAGCGACAGAAAATGCTTTTTCTAAACATCGGTAAATACGTCGGGCTGACTCGGTTCGCGACATATTTCTGACATGCGTTTCTATGTTGTGGTTTTTCACAAACGTCTATTGCTAGCATAGCAGTAAGCACCACGCCGGCGCTGCTTTCATTGATGATCTACTATGACAACTAACAAGGCTCCTCGTCCTGGCTTTAACCACCATGCCGGGACTTGACGCTACTGGTCAAGCTATTCTGTGCGAGACTTATGCATATCAATGCAGGCGCAACAATGACCGCAAAAAAACGAACAGCAAAGGAATGGTATTGTTGATGTGAGGCGCAAGACGACACAAAAAACCCTACACCAAATAAGACACAATGGAATCGATTTCCAGTCACCTACTGGCCCGAATTCGATGCTATGTATAAAAAGATTGCGTGGGCAGGCAAGCTAAGGTGATCTTTTAGTGATTCCGGTATACTGAAGGCGATGTCGTACGGCGTCGCACGGCAGAGGCTTTGTACGCCAGCGTCGGTTGATTGGCGTCAGGAACATTCGATAGCAGCCGCTGTGTACATTGGTTTCAATCGCTCCGCTGATTTTGTCAACCGATCAGTCAATGGTGGTGTCGAGAATCAATTAGGTCGTTGCTGCCGTGATAGCAATCTATTCAACTTTGTTCGACTAAGCCAGACTTGCACGATAGCCTTCGCCACTTCCGTTCGAGGTTTAATACGCGCTGTCAGCTTCACAAAGCAAAGTTGATTTTGACGCGAGACTACTGGCAATATGATCGTGCTAGCAAATCAAATCGATATCAGACCTCGGTATTTGTGGAGAGGTTGGGCCGAAATTGGTGGACGCGCGGTATGCCAAAACCTCAAAACGCTTAGAAGGACAGAAGAAACGGCACAGTCCGCAGGGGAGAAGGAGCCAGATGTAAAAGCAACTAAAACATTTTCTTGACAACGCGCGTTATCTTGAATGTCTCCCGGGCATTGAATATGACCCTCGAGTCATATGTCCAGCCAGTCACGAATCTAAAACATAGTAAATGTTAACAGATAATGAAACGAGTAAACCCTCAGCCTAACAGAGGTAACATCCAAAACTCGAAAGTTATATGACATGTTTTTTCCGGAAAGAAGTACCGGTTTGCCTCCAGCTGCCCAGGCAACATACATGTCTAAGAATGACTTAGCTTTTCCGTACTCGCACGATGGAAGACCTGTCATTATTTCACCGACTGACTATGGACTAAACTACAAACCGAGCAGAACGCAAAGGGTAAGGACCCATTTCAGTGAGAAGCTGTGTCGGAGTGTATTTAGGTGATCAAACTTTTTTTTCTTGCCAAATTCTGTTAGTGAATGAGTTTTTCAGACCGTGTCGTTGAAATCACAAACGTGACTATATTTTAGATCTACCATATTCTTGTATATCTTTTCGAACAGATAGGTACTTTTTTTATTGTTGGCTTGCCATGAAGTGGCGTAACCAATACAAACTTTCAGTTGAAGTTGCTCTGTCGAAGGATATGGTTTTCCATTCGAAGGTGGATCCGTCAAGACTTGATCTGGCTTCACGAACTGGGAGCAATCTACCAGGACGGATTTTATAGGTGTGTTGCTATGATATGTGAATAACAAGTGATTAGGTTCTCTTGATGTTTCGGGATTGTGTATAAATCTAAAATATGTGTTTACATAATCAATAGTAATTATTAAGAATAATAATCAAGAACGCGTTGAATAATGGTAACGGGTAAATTCCATGTGTATAAAATGCATTGGTAAAAAAAATAGTTCAGTCTTATTCTTTCATAGCCCTCTTTAAAAGCCTAAACGAGTTTTAATCCAACAAAATAAGATTTCATTTGTACTTAACTGATAGCAAACGCTAAATACTTTGACCGGTGAGTTCCAGGTCCACGATTCCATCGGCAGATGTACTGGCGAGCCCACGCCGTGAGCCGATTCGCAAGTTACTTTGGTGCGCCGCTTTAGCTCCGCTTATCTACTTCACTATTAGTGATTTGAAAGATGTCATCGAAGGATATATGGTGTACCCCGTACGTTCTTTCAATATGTCGGAGTCAGGAGAGCCTTTTGCCTTTTTGATTCGCATCGTAATTCTGTGTAGCTCCAGTTTGTCTTCTTCTCGACGTGAACTCATGTAAACTTGATATTTTGTAGCGCCCTATACACTTAGAGGCAAGTCTGGCCTAATTTAAATCCTTACACGTCGTCCAATGTAATGAACTGTACTATTCGGCCTGTCATTGGACATGTAAGTGGATGAGTGTCAACTCTATTGTTTCTCGAGCTTAAAACACCGACCCCAAGCAGTTAAATCGCACTATGATGAAGTGTCAGGTACAATCTGGTTTTTAGGTGGTTTATACATACGAGTACAAGACGAATGACACGTTGAGTTTTCCCGACGTAACCATCTGCAACGTAAATCCCCTATTGAGAAGTAAGGCTTGTAGGAATGACTCGATACTTTGGGTCCAAAAAATCATTAAAGTCGACAATGAGGAATACAAAATTACGCCATTTTGCAACGATAAACGGTAAGGAAACAACAAAATCGAACACTTGTTTAGACTTAAGCATAATTTGTGGAAAAGGTGGGTTAAATGATTATAATAACGGAAGCACATAACAATACATTTGGTCAAGGTATTTCACAAGTCTGTTAGCTGTCTAGCTAAGTTGTTGATTAAAGAAAAACTGTTGTTTATTAAAAGAATTTGAAATCTTGACACGTGCACAAACCAATGGACAGAATTTCCTGCGTTTGTAATCTCGCGCAACCAAAATCTGCGCTGAGCTTCATGATTCCGCTCTTTGACGTTTATGGACGGTTTCCTTTGGCGCCTTTTGGTAGTCAACTGTTATTCTATGACTAATAGCGATAAGCTCGTTAATCATCACCTGCACAGTTATGCATCAATGGCTTTTTGAAACCCGAACATTCGCTTAGACGAAAGGATCAGCGTCAGCAAAGGACGACGTGTCAACGAACTTTTCTGAAGTGCACCAACAGTTTTACTATTACCATCCGACTCCAGAGTGTGAAATACCGGGAAAATTTCGATTGTCTAATCATGAACCACTAAGTCAGTTTAGTAGAACGTTTTCTTGGTATTTGGTAGCCAGTTAGAATACTGTTTAGAGTTACTCACCTATATCTTTAGGGCTGACCGTCAGCCAAAATTTAACGTCCACGGTAGCATATTTTGCATTACTTCGGACCAAGACGGACCCCATAGATGTAAATGTGCAACGGCGGGAATCGAACCCGTCCACCTACGTGTCTCCTGCGATTGTAATGTGCACACGAATGCACCAAACCACCGACCTCGACAGAGTTACCCAATGATAAACCCTTACGATCTGTTCCAGTAGATTTGATTTGTGCGTTCGTACGATACGATAATACAACGACTATGTATCGCCATATTTAGTTAGTGGGACATAATGTTTAATAGCCTTTCCATATCATTGGCAGCGCTGATATGTGCAAAAGATTGTGTGACGAGAATGAGGCTCCGTTGGAGCCCAACAAAGAAGACACACGAATCCGTTTCTTCCTTGCTAATTGGATCAAAGAAACAATCGCCGTAGGAGAGCCAGCCAGCATCGAGATCGGAAAGCTTGGCCATCAAGTAGAAGACACTGTGGAAAAATGCAGGTGGGTGAAAAACCGCAAGTTTTACTACTACTACAATTGCACTAAAATACAATTTCTGAATAAAGCGGCTGGTTGATTAGAATGTATGGACGTTCAATCCATTCGCATTAGTCATATGAGTATTGGCGTACATGAGTATGGCAACAAATATATCGTATACATGCATTTCAGCAGTATTAGGTATTCTTATCGATATAATATTCGCGAATTATCGCCTCGGTCGTCGGCTAGGAGGGTGGTTGAAAGAGAATAGCCCTAGCATACGTTTATAGTACCCGATTGTATTTTTTGTATTAAAATATAATGTATAATAATAACTATGATTATCGACATGGCCTTTTAATTTTACCTATTTCATCACACAGTTACGCTTCGAACGACGATTGCACGCGAAATTTCGATCGGTTCACAAAGACAGTGAGACAACTCTATGGCTCATGCTTCTGTTTCCATTGCGAATCAAGAAAAAATCTCACCGATAACAGAAATATCTCTGAAACAGTAAGGTTACACTAATTTATTGAAATACCTGATTGCGATCACTATTCGAGATGTCTTTCACAGTAAAGTGGAAGGCAAGCAAAAGCTGGCATACCAAATCGGTTAGATCTCTCAAAAACGTTTTAGGTTGGTCGCATTTGCTTAAAAAACTGACCGATAATTGTATTTACGAATGACCGGCAATAGTTTTAGACATAGAACTTAACAGACAGAGCACATTTTTAGGAAAAATATAAATTTTTACTTTTAACATGAGCACACTGCCACACACTGGTTTAAGCCTTTTCAGCAACTCTTCGTTTCTCTAATTTTACAATGAAAAAAAAAAGTCAATTACATAACTGTCTTTGACATGTTTGACATTCCCGACAGATGGCATGTATTTGCATTACTCTTCAAAAATCGACTAAAATTGACAATGGTCCCTTTACGATGTTTAAAACTCTTGTTTTAGGAACGTATAACGATGGAGGAAAAAGACAGCGAGCGGGAAAAATATTATGAATACGGAACGCTGTCATCTCCTCTGAGTGGACTTGTGATTCAACTCAACACTGAAATCAACGTAAAAAATTTCTAATTTTTAAGAAGGCTATCGGCATGTCCACATGGAAGTTTTATTTTGAGCGGAGACATCGCATGAATTTCGTTAGGCAACGAGAAAATTGGTTTCTGTGATTAGTATTTTCACCCATGTAGAGACCCGCATTTAATTATTGCGTATTTGTTGTTCTGATACAAAAAACCGCTTGACTTTCTAGGCTATAGTTTAATAAATTGCGGGAACGTGCGGTTTTATAAACGGGGCTAAGTGTCTGACGTAAACTTTGTGAAAAATTCCGTCACGAACATTAGCCATGTTAATGTTTCACTAATATTATTGAGTTCTTCAGAAGGTCCGGATGCATGAAAACAAGATATGCACGAGTCGTTTAAATACCAAAAATAGTTTGCATTTGTGTAAAGACTATGATTCGTTCATCGTGGACAGGAGTACCTACCAACATCTCATGAAGTGGGTTTTGTGGCAATGATTCACGAGCATAACACCGACACCTTTGTATGCCAAGACGCCATCTATATTCTCCCGGGCTACACTACATACGTCGGCAAGTAGCCATACGAACTATTTTCAAAAAAATTACGCGTAGTGACCTCTCTCTTGGCTACTTAATGTCACAGGGTGCGCACAGAGAATAAGTTTGCCGATCTTACTTCAGTACTGATTACATCCATGGTGTCAGTAACACGAACTTCCTCAATCACGTCCATTGGTATCCGTGGTTGTTAAAATAATCATAGATACAGAATAAGTATACGCGTACCATCTTTTTAGAACAAGATAGCAATCCATAACGCAATTAGCTAGATGCATTCATCTTTCAGTTTACTTCTACCACATTGTTTCAAAAATACTCATACACACGCCTCGTTTTCAGGACTTAATTTAGCGACAACGTTTAACCTGGAGCCACCTTATGAAGATGGCTGTAGAAAGGAGTGGCCCTGGCATTTGAGAGTGGGACATCTGGACGGAAATGTTAAGGTCTGTATCAAACATACGGGCTATCTTCCTCCGTTGCTCTCGTATTCAAAAGCATTAATATATTGATCCTCGCGTGCTAACAACACTTGAGCAACTTACACACATACGCAAAACACGGGGCTCCTTCAGATAATAGCTAAGAAAATACCAAAGTTAATATACTTAATATATAGGTATTGGGCCGTCTTGTTGTAGTTGTGGGTATTAGAACCGCCTGTTAATACCAAGCCGGATGGATCAAACTGCGGTGCTGTAATTTCCCTACATATCCAAATCGCTCCCCGACGAGTTGTTGTACATCCATTATGTGAATCAAACCACTGGAAGGTGTCAGTTCTCTGGAAAAAAATATATGTATAATCTGAGAGAAATTGCGGAGATGTAAATGGAGTTAGAAATGTCCATAGAAGTGATATTTTCCTGCCCTTCGACATTTGAACATGAACAACACATCAAATAAACATATCTATATATGAGTACATACAAGCGGAAAATATGTTTATGAGAATTCTTGATAAAACCAAACTTCTAGCTGTATAATATCGTAGAGATTTCACCTGATACGCTATATGCGATTATTGAACTGGCTACTGATGACCATAGAGACAAAACTCTCTATCGGATATTGTTCACAGGCGAGCGAATGTCTTGTACACTTTTTGAACAGATAGATGCTAGATCCTCAATGAATGCTTGTCTACCATCGTTACGATATCTATTATAGCGTAGCGTTCCTGTTCCAAAAAAACATGACCAGTACGACGGTGAGATGATATATAGAAAAACGGAGGTGTGTTTATTGTTGTTGCTACTACGCAACCAGCCTGAAGCAATCTGTATGTTGGGGAAAAATTTGCCTCAGAAATAAATTGAACATTCACGTTATATGCATATTTATATTTTATATGCAGATTATATTGGCGTCGCATTGACTTGACATTTGGCTAATAGTTTTACTAATTGAACAACTCATAAGGCGGCGCTACGAATAAGCACTATTCACGTATAATGAATCCTCAGGTGATTGAACCAGCTGTGGAAATGTCACAGTATAGGCGTGCAATGTGTTTGGAATATTGTGAAATCGAGTACCTCATTTATAAATGCAAGTGTATTAAAAATTATTCCGGAGTCAAAGTGCACCCAGATCTAGTCGAAGATTACAAATATTGCAAAACTCCGAGGAAGTCAAAATGCGCCAAAGACACCCTGGAAGGAAAAAATAATCTTTTCTGGCAGGTGAGTAAACAATGAAGTACAAACAGGAAATGGTAAATCCCACCATTGTGAAAAAGCACCTTTGCATGACATAGCACAGTGCCACACAGCCGTTGGATGCGTTTGACTCTTTGTTAGCTTCAATGTAAAGAACCAACTATGAAAAGAGCAATGGAGGCTCAATGACAGACATTTGTCGAGACGGGTTCCTTGAATGTTACACAATGCTTTCGAAGAACTCACCGTTCGTGAAGCATTGCGCACACGCTATAGCTTGACGTGAATGACAGAGTGAAGGTAATCATATAAGCCGAGTCTGTCAAAAAGTCTGTATGGTGAATGAAATTAAATTTTAACATTAAAACAGTGGGCGCGGCAAGGTCTTAAAGCACGCCATGACTTGAACGAAATTCGAACATCCGAGTCCGATGGGGTGGGTGTCATGGGCATTTGCTATTTGTCGTTTGGATTTCTTCTGGCTGGTATATCGAACCGACTTCAGATCAATATCTTAACAGTTGAATTCTACTGGAATCAATACCGCAATAACTAAATTATACTTGGTTTTACACTCGTGTCGGTAGGCCCGTTGCGATTGCCGACGAGAATGTGAAACTCAGAGATACGCTACTGACGTCAGCGTAGCTGGATTCATTGCCGAAGACGCCACTCGTAATATTAGTGGTAAGACATCAATCGATTGTTTTGCCTATTAACTCCAGCTTTCTAACGCAGCGCGCCATTTCGAAATTCATTAAACAAATCTAAAACTCTAACGGTCCGCACTGAGCAGATCGACATATATATATATATATATATATATTTGTTAATCTACAGGGGAAAATCACATCGAAGAGCTGATGGCCGAAATGAGTACTGCTCGCCTCGTAGTGTATTTCCATTCATTTACCTATGAGCACGTCAAGGCGATTAAGAAGTATGACGGGATACGGGTTCTTTCCAATATAGGAGGCATCAACGGGATGTATCTCGGCCTATCATTCTATCTACTCTTTCAGGTAAATGTTGTTTGTTAAACAGTACTCGCCCACATGTAACACTTGTAGTTCACGAAATGTACTGTATCATCACCTATTAGAATATTCGGATTTTCGACCTTTGTGCTTTTATGATTTACCTTTCCAAGCTACAAAATTTAACGTAAACACGGCTAATTGCCTTTGCCTGCTACACTATAGCTTCAGAAAATGATCGATCACAAGCCCAGATCACAAGCTAATATATTCGTATAGTTGGACGTCCGTATGCATAAATGTACAATGCTCTCACGGTATTGCTTTCCACGTAACTAGGCGTTGGATATACTCGTAATGGGCGCAATCCAGTTTGTGAGGAACA
>MNPL01031182.1:55680-66930 GCA_002081605.1 Tropilaelaps mercedesae | reverse complement strand
CACTATATAAAATCGCCTTATATAGCTATTAACTTACAAGCAGGATGCAACGGCAGATCTTTTTTTTATCGAAAGTCATAGACAAAACATTCCTGTGCATGCAAATTCTAATTGCGAGAAATTGACCCGTTTGCTGCTGTACACTGAAAAATACGATCGGCATTGACCAGCATTAAACTATCTTTTTAGTGAACTTCGCTCGTTCTCCATTGAAAATATAAAAATTGTCTCTTTTTACAAAAGCGAGTAATCAAGAAAAAGCGTGAGATAACGGGATAAAGAAGGAGAAAGAGAGATTATTACGGAAACTTTATCCCTTTCGTGGAGGCAGTAGACATGTGAAGTTCCAACATGGTGGGATTATCCACTTGGTCAATTGAAGGTGCTAAATATTTACATAAACTGCTCATTATTACCCCTTCGTTTAACAATCGTCCAACCATGGACCGCAACATGGAACACCTGCAATATGGCCGACAACCGTCAGCAATTTTTCAATACTGCGCGGTCGGCTTCAAGTTTCGATATACACGAACGAGTGGGGCATTACATGGGGATCTGCCATTATTACGATTACCATATTGTGCCAACAAAGAAGGTACAAACAAACCATGGCAAAAAGCCTCGAAAGAAGGCATCAATGTAATTAATTGGTCGACGTTGCGGGCCTTCACTTTTGCTCCGCCGTCGTCTGTTTAACGTCATCGTCGTTCTCGTTACCTTTCCATGCAATTCGTTGTTGAATCGGCTGTCGGTGCCGTTCAAACGGCTGATCGACGGCAAAAAATTCTTCCGCTTCGTCGCTGTCGCTACTTCGAAGTTCATTGTATTTAATATAATGCTATGCCGTACCGTGGCGGCGCCTCATGGTGCTGTTAGACTAGACCGCGGCGTTCAGTGATCGTCTTTCTAGCCGCTTTAGCTGCTTCGGACGTCTGAAGTGAACGGTATCTAAAGGGAGAAAGGAAACGGAACAAGGGCAGGTGCGACCAATTTCCACCCACCGCTTCAGCCTCGCCTGTACCGCTTTGTGTCGAGCACATGATGCTTAACAGAAAATAATCCGGCACGATGTGTGGATTATTTTACTAGCTTGAAGCTTTCGTGTGCTTGCGAAGATGATACAAGTCAGAAAACTGGGTACCTCGTTCGCTTTTCTGTCTCAGTGGTTTTGTTGCATATTGCGATGGATTCGGACCGAGTAATCGGTAATTAGATACGAAAAGACCCACTTGTTCGAGTCAAACGCCTTTGTTGGATGAAATCTTAATGCTGTATAGTTTTATCGTGTTGTGCATTGTCGTTTGCTTGTGTGTGTCTAGCGGTATGTTTATCACCGAAATATGAAGATCTAGTAACACTGTTGCTACCTGGCTGAACGTCACGAAATCACTAAAGAGTGGCTGTCCACAATATCAATAAGGAATTATGCTTCTCACATACTTGAAACTTCAGATGCTAGTGAGCAAACTGAATTCGAATTTAGGGGTGTATCATGGGTATTTCAACGTGTTGTAGCATTTCCATAAAGTGTCATCTCGTTGACGATGTCCGTAAAGTTTTCCCAGGCACGCGATCCTTGTGTAGGTTGTCGTTGCTGTCTGCCACTGTCCAGGCAATCTCTGTGCAGCATTTAGGGGCACTGAAACAGGCCTGAAACATGTAGAGATGATGAGGTTGAAACTCTATCATGCGAGGTGGTGAAGTTTCTAGAGGAAAGCTGCGACAGTTCAACACACATCGACACAACATGTCGCCCCTTTTCACCCCTGGCCTGTATTCTCTACATGATACACCGGAGATGTTGATAATGATGGCGCAGCTGATGATCAAAGTAAAGTTGCACCGACCGCGATGAAACCACTTAATCATCGTGGACCGATTTAACGATGTATCAGTAATTCGCTCTCTTAATGGCGCTTTCCCCCTTTCTGAAAAACAGATTACTTCGCGGCGACCACTCTGCGGTGTAATGGCGAGGTTTGCTCACCTTCATCACGATGAGTCCAGCTCGTACGGACAAAAGCATCGAGAAGGCATCCAAGATTTCTAATCTGCTTCAGCAAAAACCATGCTAAAGTCGAAATCCGCGGACTCCGACATTTTCTACACGTCGTAGCTCTAATACGAGAGCTACGACGTTATGTTTCCGTCGTTGTTTACACTGCTACATTTAACAACCTAACAATGCGCTAATAGTTCATAATGACCCGTGAATTTATTCGAATGTACGAATGTGAGTCCGTTGTCCGTGTAACAGTGTTCATCTCCTTCTATCGAATCTTTACTCAATTTTCTTTCAGGGCTAACCTTCATTCAACGTTTAACGTCCACGATATCACTTTCGCATTGCTTCATGCTGACACGCACCTCATAAAGGTCACCGGTGCAACCGCGAGGATCAGACCCGTGAGCACCTACGCGTCTCCTCCGGACGAAAAGCGCGCGCAGTTGCAACAAGTCGGGATTTGACGCCATCTGAAAGAACTAAGGTGAACTTGTTCGAGATCATTTCTGCTTTAAGTTCGGAACGGTTCTCGCCATGTTTCCGATATCGGAGGTGCGTTTAGAACGCGCGAAAGGAGTGTGTGCCACCAGAATTACTTGACTGGACAGCCATAGAGTCACCGCACGCCACTCAGCTGCCAAAGCAGCCTAAGTGCGCCATTTACCAAACCATATCCGATAATAAAAATAGATCCAGGCTTTCCGGATAGTCGTCAGGAGTTTGTAAATTAACATATGTATGGATGAGTGTAGCTGCAGCTACATTGTTCCAATTTGCACGCCGTATCCGACTGATCCAATAGTATGGACAATGTCCATAGATTATTTTAGTAGCGGCGTTTCCTTGTTATCACACTCTTGATCTGTGACGAGTCGAGACAGGATCTTGTTGAAATATGTGTTTATTTGCAGGACATTAAGCATACGCTTGAAAAATGATTCGGCTGATTCGCAAATATGTAGCCTTTCGGCGCTAGAACAGAGTTACAACGTCGCCCATACTTGTGCTGAATCCAGTGTAATGAAAAATTTATTTCACTAAGACCCTTATCAAGGACGCGGCCTCACACGTCCGTCTGACGATTCCTCCGCATCGCATCCACGTGACAGTGTTCGATTTCTGGAATAAATGCACTTCAAATTTGTGCACTGAAGGAGATTACTAGAATTTCGCTAAATGTCACCTCTAAAACGGGCATTCAGTGGAATTCGCCGCGTTGAAAAGATTTGCCACGGTGTCAGTACAGGTAGCGGCGCTAAACAGCAGCTTTACAGTACAGTTCGTATCCATCTCACGATAAAATATTTTCATCTTACCCTCGTTACCGCCGTCTGGGGGGTAAAGCACGGAAGATTTCCTTCTTCCTCTCTCTCTCTATATATATATATATATATATATTGTATACAGATGTGCACCTACCGCGCGGCTGGATCAACTACAGTGTCTTTGAAAGCCAGCGTGTGGTCGCGATAAACTTCGTGATCAGATTTCACCAGTGACGTCGCGTCGGTTTTTATCGGCTCTGCCTGAATTCTCACAACGGCAAAGCTGGTCACGACGACATCAATTACAATTAGTGGACTGGCTGACTAACCGGTAAGGTAATAGGTCGAAGACCAGGAGTCGGAGAGGCGTTGACCGTATCAGCACCCGATAGTTAAAAACAAAGAATCAACTCGATGCGCAGTAATCAAATTACGAGCTCCGCAAACAAAGTTTCGTCGAATGAATCATTTTAATAGATATTTCCTGGATGATTGTTTCGTCGAATCAACAAATCGAGTGAGCGACGGCTATGCGTGGATGATACGCACATGCAGCCACTACTTACGCGCAAACACGTGTAAAAATGTGGCACAGAAAAATACATCGAGTGTATTTTAGACTGCCTGTTATTGGGCTTTGTTTTGTAAATAGAACTCAAACGTTTCTAGTAAGCTCACAAGCTACTCGTGTTGTGACATCCACCCACAAGGTCTTGTTCAGATGAAGGATCGTGTGAAGGGAGAAAGCTAAAGGGAAATCTTCAGCGTTCTGTTGTTTTTTTCATTCTTCTATATCCAGACGCAGAAACTAAGGCTAGAACCTTCATAGCAACGTCACTACTCAGCTGACCATCAAACTAATGACAAACGCCGTTTAGTATATTCTAAGTGCCCTTGGCCACAAAGGTCTTCATCAAAAATTACAAAAAAATTCAGCGTCCTATCTAGCTTGGCACTAGCGTATTTCTAAAAATCACGCATACGCTGTCATTAAAATTCAATGCAACGCGTATGTCTGTATGAGAGGCAAGCATAGAAGAAGCAATAACGTGTCAAGCAATAACGAAGAAACCTGCCTATTAACATAGTACACTTCTGTACAACACAATCCAGGTTCGCCAGGCCGATATCGTGGGAACGATAACTGTTATCTCCTCACCCTTAACGCCACCGATCTATCTGCGTCTTTCGTCTCTGCGGCATGTCCAAAATGAATTATCACCTTTTTGTTTTATATCAAGTAATCGTCGGAGTCTGTTCACGTACACTACAAGAGGGCAACAAGTAGCACCAGCTGAATTTCCTGAATGTCCTGCGAACCCGAAACCCGGCTAGTCCGGCTTCAACCTGGATGCGTTCGATGCAATGGATGACCGCGTCCGTTATGAACCCGTCTCGCGTTGCAGCGAACGCCTTCATCACATTGAGCAGACACCACTCGTTCTTTTCAGTGACGTTCATTCGAGACGAAGCGTACGTACAAAATGAAGCCATCTTCACCGAAACCGAACGCTGGGCATTGCCATAAAAATCCGCCATTGGCTAGCCACAAACGTTTGTCTACGGATAGCTACTATAGTGAGTTGTCGATTAGCATTGGTCGTCACAAAACTAATGCAGCAACCGTATTTACCGGGCCCGTGACTTAGCTTCCAGTTCGCTTCTACTAGCATTAGCCAATAGTCACACGTGTCTCCACTAACCCGACTGTGGATTCTACTTGGAGCACTATTGTCGCTAAAGAAAAATCTATAGAAAGTCTGCGCTGTCAAAGCTGTCCGTCGATAAGTGAGATATCCTTTATCTCGATTCATGTGTTTTTTTCACACACGATGGCAGACGCTTATACCGGGCATATAAGGCTAGAAAAAGCCAAACGGATGGCATGACAGTGCACCTCAGCGGGCAATCGTTGGGTAGTTAAAAAATAGAGGCTCTCTTGTTTATGTGAACTCGTATGGTTCGTGACCGATGCCTGCCTGCCAGCCAGCTTTAAGCCGTATCCGAAAATAGGGCCGCATTCACTAGCGACTCAGATCTAAAGACAAAGAACTCAGCCAATCGATGTTCCGCTTGCTGAGCAACGGCAAACGAACGTAGATGTGCAATACCCATACGAAGTGCACAAATCGTTTCACATCTTATTGAGACAGTATTTGGTACGATTAAAAACAAATCCTTTTCGTAGATTGCGAACACTTTTTTGTTTGTGTTTTCGTCAGCGAACTAAATACGACGAGAGAAGCTACTCTGCCTTACGTGTCAAAATGACATATCACGAGTGTGAGTACGAAAGCACCTCATACAGATAAAAGACGAAGATTTTGTAGTATTATTAGCAAAGTTCAAAGTTCGCGGTTCACCAAAGGAGTAGCTGCACTTCTAAGTTGAAGTGCTAAGTTGAGTGTTTCTATTATTTGTACACATGGCGGCGACAGGACTTAATTCTGTACTAAATTAAGTACCACTATTAGAGTATAAGCTTGCCCTTTTGAGCTTTTTTTTTTTTTTAAAGCTGACCATCAGCCGACATTTAACGTCTACGGTAGCAGTTTTGCATTACTTCTTCGTAAGACGGACCACCCCATATAAATGCCCTTTTGAGCTTGTCAGTCTTAAGCGTCTTTACAGTGAAAATTCGCGTGTTGCCTAGGGGATCGCGTCAGCAGGAAGACGTTATTATACTTGACGAATATGAAATTTTCGAATAGAATCGCGTGGCGTTTCAGCGAGCGAGAATCCAAATGAACAATTACTGTCCAGAGAAAGAAGTGACTCAACGTCTTTGCCTTTGGCTGACCAATACTTTTGTATCCTGCACTCAGCGTCCTAAATCTTCTCGCCTACTCTTCATGTGGACTATGCATGCCTTACGATAGCATCCCTACTTCACATGTTTTCTTAGCGGGGCTCTATTACAAAGTCTTCACAATACCGACCGGGACTGGAAAACGGTCTCTAATCGAATACCGGCTCGCTATTCTGTTTTCCTGCATGGGAGTGCCGAACTCCACAACGAGTGCGCAAACTCCCCCGAGTGGCATCGAAGTTCTCGTACGGAGTAGCGACACTAAAACGCGCTCGTGGTCGCGGACTTGGATGACAACGACATTTTCGTTCCTTATTCTCATCGTCATCGTCTGTCGTGGTATCTGCTGTCTCTCAGCATCTCTCACAATCGTTGCGGGCGTTCACCGAACATCCGCCTCGATCTATAACCAGCGAATGCAAATCGGCCATGGAGTCGATGACGGAAAACGAACGGCAAAAAACCTCTGCTCCTGGACAAGCACTTTATCGAGATGCAGGTGCGTCCGCTTCCACGGCACCGAAGGGAGTGCGGACGATGGGTCCAGACTAGAAATCAGGCTCACCGACAATGCGAATATTGTCTCAGGCCGCGTTGTCCTTTCCTGTTCGTGTCCCGCGTCACATGAGCAGGCATCGCGTCGCGCCCCAGGATTGCCAAGCATTCGATAGAAGGTTTATATCTCGACGATTGCGCAGTCAGTCATTTCGCGGCGTGTGTCGCTTCATCACGTCGAACGTCGACGCTCGAGTTGACGATGCTTTTCCGTCGTGCCACTGCGGCCGGAGGACTCCCGGCGGCGGAGCCTGGGATTGTATCCAAACGAAGTATCATCCCCTTCATCTTGGTTGTCGCGTTCTTGCTCGTCGTCTCGCTGTTGCTCACCGCGCGACTCGAAGTCTGCGCCAAACGCGAAGAACCCAACAGGCCGATCGATACAGCCGACATTAAAAGCAGAGGTATAACGACAAAACGAGGTGGAAAGGAAGCAGTTGTCGCAATCACCACCAGGGCAGCCTCCGGTACCATTCATCAGAATATCACGGCAAAAACGTTGGGGGCCGCACTACGTAGACCAGTGGCGAGACGGCTAAAAACCTTCACAGAGTTCTCGGTGGCGGCGCCCTTCGCAACCAGGACTCCGAGATTCTAGCCGGACCCGGTAGGTTGACCTAGACTGTATCGGAAGGCCGGACGGCCGCGGACAGCGTCGGATTTTTCGCAACGATCACACTTGGAAACTGGATGATATCGAAAGGCACCGGGAAAGAGCGGCACCTGCGGTCTGATACAAGCCGCTTAATCTCTCGTCACAAGTGGAAGGTGGAAAAGACGGCAGAAAACGACGGCCACCAGTCGCGTGACGGAAGTTATCGTTGGATCGGAGGAGACCCCAGCGAAACCTACGACCATCGCGTCTCCTGCAAATTCGGGAAAGAGAAGAGAAATGGGAAAGAGAAGACGAGAAAAAAGCCAACTACGTAGTGCAAGAGTGTGACATAGAATCAACTTGTCTTAGTCCACCCTAAAAAGACGTGACCGAGCCAAAAGCCGTTAACACATTGTACTCATGGGACTCTGAGGCTTGAGAACGTGAAGCGGTAGATGTGGAAAGCGGGTTGACACAGTTGACGCATCCGAAGTCGTCGATGAGGATGATGTTGCTGGGGTGAGCTTTAGAAGGCGGCCGTACAAAGAAATTATCTGGCGATATTTGCCGTACCGGAATGACTTTCTCCCCGACGGTCCCACGGGTAATCGCCTCTTCGCCTCTGGGGAAAGCTGTATCGGATAAGGGAGATGGAGAGGAAATTATTGTACGAGTATATGGCTTTCATGTGACCTCGCATACAACGTGACTTGAAGCACACGCAGAGCAAAGTGAGGATGTAGAAACAAATTTACTTGGACTGGCGGACTAGTGCTTTGCCCGTCAGTCGTGAGTACACATCTACGTGTACTGATCGTAACAAAAGCTTTACAAAATCATACACGCACACTTAATCGCCAAAAGGCATTGCGAGTCGATGTATAACGGAATTTTGTAGAAACTATTGTTCCTTCATCACGTTAGCTAGATAGCTCATGAAGAACACTTTATCATTGCTTGGGACACTTTTACACGCAATGGGGGCCTAGCCGCGCTGTATTGTGAGCTTATGATTATGTGTTACCGAAAACTTTCTGCAAGCGTTGATTCTACGGTGTGAGCTGGGTGTCCGATGCACTCAGGTCTGCGTCTGACGTTGAGCGTGTATTGTCAGAAGCTTCTACCCCGCACTGCTATCGAGGTCAACCAGCACGCACAAAGTTTCTGCTTCCTTGCGGACCCCATCGGAGGAGCTTCACTTTTGGCAGCTAAGAACCCTCGAAAGCTCGAACTCTTAGCACCAAAGGCCATAAGTTGAACGGAGGACGACAGTGAAGGGAACTAAATCGGTGTTTAGTATATCGTCGTGGGAACAAGTGACTTCCTCGTCATAGCTATGCCATCTTCAGGTCACTAAAAATTGTATAAACTGAATTTCCATATAATAGCAAGTCTATGACGAGTTTTTCATGAGTTCATGGGAGTCTCTATTGGCTCGTCGGCTCCGCGGAGGTAGCAGCTCTTCGGTGTTGTCTGCGGGGCTCCCTGTTGCCTGGGGTTCAGGCATAATGGAGCATCTGCCATTAACTAGCAGAGGGCTGCTCGAGTTCAGTTTTTCACGATCCTAAATCTCCTTTATAAGGAGAGGCTTTCGTTAAGAGTTCTTCCTGTTTCTCTTCTTATTGCCCTATTTAATTCTCGAGTTTTGTTCGCATGATGAACTTAAATCCAACGGCAATGCTGTCGCTTTCGCCACTACAGTTGTGTTACACTTTATAAAATTACGATGATCTTCGAACGTGATGATCGTATCACGTCAGCAAGTTCGTCCCGTTTTCAAAGCAAGTGCTGCGGAAAAATCCCTCGAAAACAGAATGGACACATGAAATGTGAAAATCGCAAGAACTGCTGCACACAAAAAATCTATATTTTATTCATCGAGGCAATAAGTTCAAATTAAAAATTTGATCTATTTTGAGCCTGCAACCTTGATAAACGGTTGAAATCCAAGTGCATACGTCTAACAGGTCGAGCAGGTCAACGCTTAGAAAACACAACTTTTGCAAATTTAACCGTTTCACAAGACAACTAGATTGCGACCAACGATTTGATCTTTTTTCTATCTCAATTATTTTTGGTGCGGACGATTGCTGCTGAGTCGACCTATTAATGTACAGGTCTTAATGTTAAAAACACGGTGTCGATCTGAGTATATTGTCTCTACAACGGCTGTGTCAGAGGCAGCGTCTGTTCACTAGCTTAGTCTTCAGATGTGTTAATGGCTTAATAAAACTAGAGATTTTTTGTGAATGAGGTTCAACGTAGAGATTTTGTAGGAAATCGATCTTTAGGATCGCTGTAAACCGATGTTCATTTCATCTCTAATTTCAATTCAGTTGAGGAGAAAATTGCCAAAAAATCGTGTCCATGGGGACAGGAGTGGACGCTGAAAATCGTTGTTACCCACACAGACAAGTCTAACGCCAATAACGGACGCAGGTAGAAACATGAAGCTATTTCGAACGATTGTCTTCGTAGCATTCCACAGTTAACCTACAACTATCCCAACAGATTTTCAATCCGATTTGAAAAAAACTGCCACAGAACACATCCATCGCAGAGGCAATCGACAAGCTCGTCATTAGTGCGCGGTCGGTGGCCGGGGCGTGTTTATCCGTCTGCGGAGGCAGACGCATCAGTAGTTTACGACACAGCGCCCCTGCCAACAATGGCGACTGTTTCTGATTAAATATTAAATGGACTAGCACCAGAAATGCTGGCTTTTCAAAACATATCTAGCCATCTAAATATAGTTGCGGAAAACAAATATAAATGTCGATAACGTGAAATCCTGGCGTGTGATTTGTTTGTACGGGTGTGTGCCTGTGTGTAAATTTGTGTATGCATGCGGTCATATGTCTTGATGGCAAAGAAACCGATGCCGCTTGTCATCCAAATTTTGGTCACCGCTACGAATATTCGTAATTTCGGTCTGGTATTCCTTTTATTTCGATCCGCATAAGAATGGCGCCGCATCGATCCTCAACATAGAGTTGCTAGTCGACGGCATCACCGTCTCAATCGACAATTTTCTGAGCAAATACAGGCTTTTGATCGTTTCCAATTATTTGTGTATTTACATGTGTTGTTCGTGGATGGCTTCGGAGACATCTAGTACAGACGTTGGAAGACGCTGAAGTGCAAGTAGCTTCAGATAGCCAAGAATGCTCTTTATTCCGGACGTTCACATAAGTCTGGGCCTAGGTAAGGTTGTTTGCTTCTGAAATCTGTAGCAAGGGGACTGTACGGAACTCTTCCACAACAGAATCCAAATCCGATCTCTTCCCTCATATTTGGCAAAGCTCCACGCGGACGATCTGAAACGGCACAAACAGCCACAGGGACATTGCTACCGGACGAAGCCCCGGGCTTCTAATTTGTTTTTCGTACAAAGGGAGCCATAGACATCCACGCGAGCGATGATAGTGACCATTTTCAGCAATAATCGAAACTAAATCAACAAAATGTATTCGAAGTTTCGTTGCATGACCTAAGTAGCAAGTGGCTTCCTTTGCGTGCATGCGCAATATCGTCGGAGTGTTTCGATTGTACTAGCACTGTTACGCGTCTAGGAAGGTAACCACCGTGTTATGCTGATTCGGCACCCTCAAAAAAGTGCCGAAACAATTAGCTAGTGATGTTGCCGAATAAAGGCACATGTGCTCAAACCAGCCGGAAATGTAAAGGAAGCAGACAGAAGTCGGTAGTAAAAAAAGCAAGTAGCCTACCGCCGATTTGAATTTCCAGTAATAGTCGTCATCAGCTCTTGCTTGAAATATTGGCAGTAATTTTTTCCAGCTTATCCTCGCGTACGGCGCATCTTGGCTAAGATATGGTGTCTGTGTACAAACGTTCCTGGGCCAGTGAAAGCCATTATTCATTAGGAATTTAATGGGTATAAGATCTGATTCCCGGTGAATGACACGAATGCATTCTCACCTTGTGACTGAATGGTTGCCTTAGTTGAGTTTAATAAATTACTCGTGAGCCGGCGTCGTAGTTAGCGAACATTTATGGT
>MNPL01031168.1:827-13223 GCA_002081605.1 Tropilaelaps mercedesae | reverse complement strand
ATATATATATATATATATATTGAATAGGAAAGACATGTGCAGTTGAATAACTTTGATAATAAGCTTATTAGTTTTATATTGCTGATTTCATAATGCATTCGTTTAAAGGGCACTCAAATAGTTTTGCTGCTCTACGTCCCTTCAAACGCCCTCATTATGTCATCTGATATTACGTAAAGCAAAATTAACAAATTACAAATACAAAGCGCTGTCCGCCATAGACGCAGAAGTAACACCCACTCAGCTGTTTATAATATACCGCAGTTTATAGAATATTTATATCTGCATATGTAAATATTTATGTCGTATAAAAATTTATCGTAATTCGCCAACTGTTGGAGTGTACCTCTGAAAAATAAGAGAAGAGGAAAGAAAAACAATTGTATTTCTTCAGAGTATGCCGGCCCAATGAATTGCAATCACTTAAATCTAACAACCTATTCTTTACATTACATTCCACTAGAATGATATCGATGTATTTATCTATTCGAGTTTTACGGAGTATGAACGAGTGCCGCTATTTGAAAACTTTAACTGTTAATGTCCAGATAAAGCTCTATATGCCTCCATATTATATATATATATATATATGTATATATATATATATACATATATATTTATATTTTTTTTTGTTTATACCATCGTTGTAAGTTTGTCTTCTCTTCGCTTGCGCGCAAGTGACTGTATAACACTAGCATCATTCATTTAGACCCAATAGTAATTTTCCTTTTCTAGATCATTGTAACACTAACTTCTATCCCCTATTGTATTAGCTACTCACGAAGCAGAACATATGTCGTATAGTCCATAGTGCAGTCATGACTTGTTACTCTACTCTTTTTGTTTTGACGTTTCTATGCTATCTATTCTATCTAATGTTGTTGATTGAACGGTTTCCCGGATACTGCCGCAAGATATCGAGAAATATGTGATCACTAGTAAATTAATGATTGCCGTACGTTACCTCACTCGTCCTTTGTTTCATTGACATTAAGAATTGTTAGTTAACAAATACATGCTCACTCACGCTTGCACATTGTTTGCCTGCGGTTAGCGCCATTACCCCCTTTAACTGGTTAGTTAATCGCTTAGCAAAAACACTATTGCATTGGACAACTTATATGGGCAAAGAATTGAGCTACTTCATTACTTTTCTTTCTCTATTTTTTTCAATATTTAGATATTTAATTTGCTGTCTAAGTAGTACTGAAAGTTGCATTGTTTGCAATGCTTCAATAAAAGCAAAGGCTCGGCCCGCACTGAAACCGATAAACAAAAGAAGCATGTGACATAATGTAAGGCAGAAAAAGGATAATCTTGAGAATATGCGACAGCTACAAAGCAAAGTGTGCCTGGGTATGTTCACTATCAACTCACCTAGTTGTAAACCGCGAGTAATGGAGCTAAACCTTGAAAATAATAGTGGAGTGCTATTCGGTTTTTAACTCTTCCAATTATTTCTTGTCACCAAAAGAGCACGAGCAAAAGCACTACAATACTAAGTACCACTATTATTACATTTTCCATATTTAGTGAATTTATATAAAGAGCAACGATATTGCGCTAGTGACAGTGCAGCGGATATTACGCTGAGTCGTATTTTAAGACTCAAACCTAACAACTATTGAGGTACATATATTTTACCGCGAAGGTACGAAAACGCTGCACAGATACAAAAGAGTTAAAACTATTTGTTCTTCTATACTATTATTTATATTACTAGTTTCGACCAAAAACACGCGCTTGGTCACAGCGGTCCATAGTACGAACGTTTCCATGTATGTAGCGTATTGCCATTCATTTACTCAAATCAAAAGATGGAACAAAGCAAACATTCTCTCCTCAGGCGCATAGCTCAGCTCCTTTAGCAATATTTTTTATTAGAGGATTAAGATTACGTTATATATATTTATATATATAAAACGAGGTCGGTTTTTGTTCCAACAAGCTAAAATAATACTTGGGTGAGGAATTATTTCGAGTTTAATAAAGAAAACGTACAGATCATTTTATTAATTGGTACTGTCATCATTCGATCCATGACTACAAAATAGAATAGAAAATAGAGAAAATAGAATAGAGTACTAATAGTATGGTACTTAGGACCGTCGTTTTCAAAACCTGGGAATATGCCTGGACGCGCATGAAATGCATTTGAATGTAAAAAATTCAATATAATACTTTCGGAGAGGAATATTACGTTACTGCTTTCAGTGAATGAAAACCAGTTTAAAAATGTTCTTCCTTGCTCATTTTAACCTCAACGAACGCTTAAATAAACGAAATAGTCGCATTTGTGCCGCGAAAAACCCTACATGGTTGATAAACAGTCAATGCGTCCACCGTGCGTATGGTTACTATATAATTAACCACCATGTGAGGATATTACGTGCGGTAAATGTAGCAGCCTTTTGTTAGCCATGTCGGGATTTCCTGTAGCTTAGTTGATACAACAATTTCTCTTCTTTATCGATTTATTTAAAACAAACCTCAAAAGGAGAACATTTTTAGGATTGTCATTTACCTTAAAAACAAGGAAACATAGGTGGTGAATAAAATATCCTCAAAAACTAAATTCGCCAGTTTTCCAAAAAAATATTGAACATTCTTGACCATAGGCAACTTTTTCAGAAGTTGAGGAAGGTTGAGGAAGAGTTGCCAAGAGAGGATAGTACTTTTGAACAGTCCATCACATAATCAAACAAAAATCGTCTGAAAACGGTCTTATAGAAAGACGTAAGGTAAAATACCAAAGAAATGAAGGGTCCACAGAAACCATTGCTTGTAGGCTCGTAAAATATGAACTGGACAATGGCGTAATATGGAAATTTACTAGATGTGAACGTGTATGTTTAATATACGAGTGTTTCGTAAGGTATATTAGACTGGCAACTTTTGCAATTAAATTGATCACTTTGAAAACCCTATAATCTCCTTTAATGTAACAAAAATCTGTTTCATCAGTCCGTTGCAGCGTTGCCTTCAGAACAAATAGCTAACTTGATCCAATGATGAGAATAAATTGTTAGAAAGGCAGGGTAAACACATTGCTGTTGTATATTACCAAGTTACAGTACTGCAAATGGACGTTTTATGGCACTGCTTACAGTGTTCCATGTAAATAATTAAATCATACACCACTTATACATTCTTTGAGGAACCACTCAGCTATTACCTATCTTGCACCAGAACTGAGCGGTCATGTAGCTAATGAATCAAGGTCGGTGTTTCAAGCACAGACTTACAGTATATACTTCGCCTAGGCGCAAAACTGTCTTAAGAAAATCTCTGTTCTATAAGCTCTGTTCTACAAAACGTCAAGTTTTGCACTATGTCTAGCTTGTTTGTAACACACATCACATATGCTATGAATACATGCTTTTCCAATAGCTTGTTATGCCCTGGTATGGTTTTTTGCTTTTCATAAAACAGTGGAGGTTATGAATGTTTGTGCCAATCCTGTACGTTACACAAGTATTGAATAGCCACTTTTTAGCCAATTAGTATACTTTGAAGCTTATAAAATAATACCCTATTAAGTAATACTACCTGGTCTGGTTTGTGTTTGAGCACCTTATTCTAAATTGAAAAAATACTTCACTGCCTGAAGAAACGAGACGTATAATATTTTTACATTTGTTTGGTGGCTTTAATTTATTTCGACACTTCGTTTATATTGAAATATTATCATCATTTTCATTATTATAATTCGTCAGTTTATACATACATAGTGTTTGCATTATTTCTCAATGCTTTTTCACTTTTTCCAACATTTTACATAAACGAGACATTGCTATCTATGTGCGCGTAGCGTAGTGTAATGTCCCTGCAAGCTTACCTATGCATTTGTCTTTTTTCTGCTTATTAAGGTGTTATATAATAGATATATTTGTGACATTGTAAAGTTCATATTGCATCTCGCCTCCCTATAAACAAAAGGCGAATAGGTAAAAACCTACCGAAGATTTGGACGACATATGAATGATATAACGATTTTTACTAAAATTTCAAGTGGGTTTTCTAGTCCTCACAATAGAACAATTTTAACAAAAAGTTACTTTTAGGAAACATCTATTAATGGGCTACTTTGCTCCACAGTTTTCTACTTTAGCTTACCATGATTGAAGTTAACATGGTTATTTAGCTAAGGCAAATTCGAGAAACGGTTACAGGGGCTATTAAGTAATGGTTACAGACCTTCGGTCGTCGATCATAGTAATACTTCTACGTGACTTTAGTAATCTGTAGGGCCCAGGTGGTATTCGAATGTGAGTTCGTCATGGAGCGGCATCTACCAATATGTTATTCTTTTATTTTTTATTTGTTTTCCGAACGTATTATTACCATGCGAACCTAATGCTGTGAAAATGTTTATATATGAATGTCTTGGCGCGTGTCACAGCTTATTATTCATACACGTTATAATTTTCGTCCTCATTTTTTATTGGCCCTATCGTGGCTCTACTATTTTTCACATGTTTTCACTACGATATCGTTATCAACACTATGATCAATATCATTATCTATGTGGTTGTTACGGTCGGGATTTTTATTGCTAATTTGGTTTTGAACTCAGTATACAATCGTCAATCAATAGGTGTGTAAATTCCCATGTTTTTGTCTTCTCATCGCTTTCTTGGATGCACATAATTTTTTCTCTCATTCTTGTGGCCTTCGCGCTCCTCCTCCTCGTTTACCTGTTCGGTCCTACCTGTTTTACTCTTTTTCACGTACTTATGCATCTGCACTCGTTGAACACACTACTATCGTCTTTTTTGAAGTTTCGTCAGCCGTTTTACCGTTTTAGCTAAGTGTTTGTCTACCGAGACAAATGGCTTCGAGAATCGTCTTCTCTCAGATAAAGTTTCTTTTTGTTAAACACTTTTCTTTTTGTTTGATTTTCCACAGGTGTCGAATTTCTGAAGGCGAACTATAATCGGAGCCGTTCCTCAGACTGAGTTGTTTATGTCATCATTATAATCAGCATATTGTTATTGTCATTGTAATAATTACTGTTAATAATAAAACTAAACAATGATAAAGATCACGAAGTGAAGGCCCGGGGAGAGACAATTTAGTCCCATTACATAGCTTTAAGCTGAACAAAGCTAGTGGTAACAATAAAGGCCTTTGGCATTTTCTCGCCGAACCTAACCTTCTGATCGCTGTCGGATACCATTTTCCGAGTCCGATCTCCCATATTTTCCGAGATCCTCACAAAAAAAAGTGGAATTCAGCGCTGATCCGTACATATTCTCGTCAGAGAAGGCGATATACAAGAAGAAATCCTCTTCATGATGCTCCTTCGAGACAAGGAACATTGGTAAAAAATAAAAAAAATGAATTAAGTTAAATCGCATTATAATCAGAAGTATGAAAGTAATGTAATTGGATGGCTGAGATTCGTATTATTATTTTTTTCATCATAAAAGCAATGTGAAAGAGCAATGACTATTTGCTAATTGTTACTTATATAAGAAGCGCGTCTTATTTAACAATTTGAAGCCAGTTTGTACCAAAGAAAGCGAAGCGAAAAAGAGAAAAACTTTTACGCTTAATTTTTTGGTAGGGTTATTATGTTTGAAGACAAATGGAAAACCATAGCAACCAACCAACCTGGTACAGGGCACCCATTGTTGAAGAAGTCGGGGCAATCGTGTTGTTGACGAAAAAGAATAGAGCGTCCTCTGCTCGTAACTGAATACGCTTACGGATAAGCAGGTAAAACTGTCCGACGCAGAGGTCAGATGGTACAAGATATTTTTTCTTGTCGAGATTGCTAATTCGACTCTTTGGTGCTTTCTCGACAATCACCTGCAATTAGCAAACGTGAATTTCGTAAGTTTTTTGTAGCCAAACTATTACTTCAATCACAAGTAGTGTGTTTCCTATGTTGTGTTTATAGCCAGGCCAATGATCAAATGAGGGCCGTCATCTAGTCCAAGAGTCACAGCTGCAATATTAAAGTCTGTGCTACGTGGTCTCACTAAGGTCTCACGCTGACCACTCAAATCAATTACTCATAGAGATCCAATGGTGTTTTCTATCACACCAATGTTCCAACCGGCGAAAAGGAAAGGCTTGATTATATATACAGACTAGCGGTTTGAGCTAGTCGAAGTAACCCGCAACAATCGTCAAAATTTCGTCCAGTGCATTCGTTTATTCGTACAGGTGCGAGAGACGTCATCGTTGTCGTTTTGGAAGTCACCAGACACCCAACGCGTAACTAGGCAAACAGCCCGGCAAAACAGCTTTCAGGGAAACTGCAACGACGTTACTCATGCTACATATACACCAGTTAAAGGCATGTCACTGACCATGGCAGTGGTTGGCCAAGCCAGAAGTTCGCCATCATCGTCCGTCGCAGCCAGAGAAAAAGTACGGCTGCGCCGGCGGTGACAAGCCGTTACTGCTGCTGTCGCTACAAATGCTACATCCCCAGCGGGACAGTACCAACGGGCTACAAGGGCGAAGCAAGCGCGGCACTGGTATCGCTCGCTCGGCTGAGGCTTCAACGGCTTTCAAAAATAGACATCGTCCGTCGAGCCAATTCCACACAGGAGAACTTTCCACCGCATATTTACCGCACCAACCACCTACCTAATCATCTCCGTGCAGATTGGTGACTGTATACAACAATGCGTGTGCGTATGAGTAACTTATGTTGAAGAACGATAAAGACGAATTCAACATACTGGCCTGCTGCCATCACGAAGCGACAACATTATCATCACTACCACTAAACGGCGAGACTGTCGCTGGGGCCGTCAAAACACTTCTGCCGTAGTGAAAAACCCAACGTCACTTTCTTCGTACCAAGTAATTCGCACATCGAGAAAAGACTAAACTGAAATTAAATAACTCTGAATAGAAACTTATAAACAGCAAATAACTCTTTCACCAAGCAACAACAGCAGCAACGATACAAAAAACGGGCAACAAGTACTGGAGGACTAAACTGCCGGTATAGTAGTTCGGATATAAACTGTACTTGAATACTGTCTTCATAGCATCTGATAGGTCCTCCGTGCGCTACATATAAATGAGTCTTGTGTTTGCTAATAAAGGTGCAAAACAAAGTTTAAGCTCTCAATTAATCATTCGGTACATTGTGTTTTGAAACATCGCATGAGTTCTTGTTTAGGCATCGCACGCCTCAAAGTAAGAGCAGCTCTAATATAATAGCTACTATTCTTATTGTAAATAGTGCTTTGTATTGGGAAACAACAGAAATTCCAACTAACAATCACTTCCGCGTATTGAAACTTGGCCGCACTTACCGAGCTTCTCTTAGTCCGCTTCCTAAACGCCACAACACAAGTCGACAAGCAAATACGTCATTTAGCAACAGCAACTTTAGTTAGCAGTGTAACAACAATGCGAGAAGCAAATCCTGATCCTTGCAAAAATTTCCTTTAAAAAAACCGATAATTATCATAATGGTAAAACTTGCCAAAATACGTAATTGCGATTCAAGCGCGCTTTACAAAATTTATAGTCAATACAGTTTGTGACGCACGTATTAGCCCCCAACGTTTTGCTGTTGTTGCCCATAGTACCAGCAATACTACTAGTGAACCATCGCGAACAATTCGTTTTGGTCAAAATAACCAAATATACAGGCTATATATATGCTCTTTTGTTTTACAGCTCGTATTTAAAACACTTGTAGGTCACTACTAGTTCCGTCACTGCGTGTGCTTGCTGCTATTGTAAGGTTATCAAATATGAGTGATTTATTATGATAGCGCATTCAGTCCAAAACGTTAAGCTAGACAACGCCAACAGTTCTTCAAAAAAGCTAATTGGCAAGAAAACGTACAAAATTGTCTCTGCTCTACCACATCTTATATGAGTCCACTCGTAAAACGCCCTTCTCAGCCCCTCGAAGTTTTTGAAAATTTCGAGTTGCCTCTAACTTCGTCTAACATTCTTTTTTAAGCGCGCGCTCTCTCACACTCAGACAGTTGCACAGAACATCACAGCGTCGTCAATTGTGAGGGCATTCAAAGTCAGGGAATTTTCTATATCGGTCAACCCATCTACAGCAGGTATGGCAGTGATTCTCCCTTTATGATTGAGCATCAGATGCTGTCTGAATTTACTCCTGTCCTTTACTGTCGACACCTTACCTCCATTCTGGTTCAAGCTGCATTAGTTAGCCACTTGTACTCCTGCTTTTTGGCTACGTCGATCGTTCAGCAAAAACATTCAGATGGTTATTGCTCTTCGCGCCCGTGGCGCAACGTCAAAACAGCACCTCGGTATTTTCCACACACCAAGTACCACACCGCCCCTGCCGCCGTCATTCAATCACATATATAAACACGGATCACCCTATAAGCTAAAACCGGTACACTTTGAAGGGACATAGCCAATTTTCAACTAGAATTTAGTATCTACGATAATGTCGTTAATAATCAGTAAAACTCGATTGTTTGTATCTGTTTAAAACGAGGCAACTAATTTACAATGTAACTCCACTTTGTTTTAAAAATACTTCTGGAGAGTAGCCTAATTCGTTTTAAAAAAAGGGACTTAGTTCTCTAGCAGCCATGAACATGAAGACTCGTTACATAACGTCATGTTCTGTCGTCTAATGTAGATTTACAACGCCTAGCTGCGTACAATTTCCAAGGCTTTAAGGACGACGGAACGGAAAAAGGCATTTACGTTGCCATAGGCCTAACTGCGCACTAGGCCAAGGAAAGCATTCATACATTCAAGTATCGCTCTCAGAAAGACGCCATTTTAATGGCAATATATCGTAGAAAAACCTTCTCATCACAACTTATTATGAATTTTTCATCACCACAGGGCCATGGTGTGCAGGTACCGACAATGATGTCGAAACAAACTGATCGAAATGACCAGCGTACTTTTATAGATTGGTGTTACTTACAGGGACCCGATCGGGATACTTCTTGCGGATTTTTTCGCCTTCCGCACGGCGCTTCTCAAATGTGTGCTCCTCTTTGTACTTGAACTTCATCTTCGAACGGTAGCGTAAAACTTCCGGCTCAATTGAGAGCTATAGAACGGTTGCAAACCAACGATTGGTTGCACACAGTCTAGACTCTGTTATCAACGCAACTTTCAACTGGGCGTTAGGCTTTCCTGTGCGTTAAGAGCTCTGCGAGGCTAATGGCGTTGCTTCGGTGTATACGGGAGCTTTACGCTACACGAACTATGATGGCTAACAGCGCCGATATTGCCTACAACGACCAAGCTGTTTAAAGCGAAGCGGGCTCGGCAGCTGCGCAGGAGAGGGCAGCCCCGTGCGGCCAACTAGATCTAAGACACCTTTCGTTAAAATTTCCTTTATCTTTTAAATAAAGATCTGGGGCAGTGTGTTAAGTCAAATGTCTCCGGCGGAAACACTGCGGTAAAGTCGAAACCGAATCTGATTACAATTTTTCTCTCCTACTACTAACAACGCTACCGTGTTACTGGCTTCACGATCGTTGCGCGGGTTTTATTCGAGTGCCATCTGGTGACTGGGCATTAAAATCGAAAATCTCAGTTGTAGTTGTATTCGGTTGCGTGTCGTTCCAAATATTGCGCCTCGAGCAAAGTATGCTTACATGTTTTTAAAATATACCCCTTTCACGTGCTAAATGGGCTGCTAAGGCCCTTACGGCCTTAGCTAACGGCTAAAGACCTTAAGGCTAAGTCCCATCTGTATGATATGACAGCTATGTACAGAAGTTATTTATACTTGAGGCGTAATACAAAATAAGCACCGCCTGAAGGCGGACCATCTTCAATGCTGTTAAATTTGCTTCGACCTTTCTTCCTATTTACTAAGTGCTATAATCGTTAAAAACTTCATACGGATTCCATCATTATTATTTACCATTTTTCTTGGAATCGCCTTGACAATAGAAGCGCGAATCGGGCATATGGATATTATTTTATCATTGCTGTATTTTATAGCCAAAGACATGTCTAGTGCCTATGGTTAAACTCTTCCAAGAAAATTTAAATTCAGCTTTTTCAAGTGGTGCACATATAGCTGTATGATTTTATTAATGTTTTTTGTTTTCATATTCAATTTGTCAATTCTCTTTGTCACTTCTTAGTACCGTTGAAGTTGTATACTCAACGGAAACATTTTCTAAAGGAGCAATTTTCTGCTAAATTTTCCAGTAGGACGGAGTACCTCATAATTAGTATACACACCCATTTGTAATTCTAGCGTGCTCGAGATGAATTCATCAAAAAACGTTCACCTTTTATTCAAACTTAATCTTGAGACGTTCCAAATGTACCCTTTAATAGGTTCACGTTTATAGTGGACCAGGGCATGATCTGTCACAACTATCAGTTTAAGCTAATTGAGTTCAACGATCTCAACAATCAAACACACGAACAAGCATCATATTTAGATGACATTACCAAATAATTTTATGTACATACGGGATAAACGGATTTGTGAAAGGAATATATATATATATATATATATACGTTTTCCTGTGACTATTAAGTCAAAAATATGCTGGGAAAATAATATAGAATTAAAAAATGCGGTTCTTACCTCAAGATAGTTGTTAAGCTGTTGTTTATACGGTTTCATCAATATAATTTGTAGTGTCCTGTGTAACCTTGTACTAAATTTCAAGACACAACGTGTGTATTGAACGCATGCTCGTTGTTCTTAAACAGCGTGCTAATTTTTATGAGACGATTTGGAGCAGCCAAATCTATCTCCTCTCTGTAATGCAAACGATTACATGGGCCGTTTAAGTAGCTCTCCTTTTGAAGCGGCTAATGTGATTGACAATGCATTCTGATGAAAAATTTCCAGAAAAGAACTATCAACTTCTCATGTTGTTATCAGTCACACAGCAATGATTTTTCATATCATGTGTACCAAAGAATATGGTGGTTTCAGAGACGCTAACTGTAAGCATGTACATGTACAATGTAGTGTAGTTCCCGTATTGTCTAAGACTAATGAAACAATTTACCCTTTAACCGATATAACAAACATGCATATTATGTATAATAGTGGGGATAAAAAATGTAAACTGTAAATTGTGTACTCACTAATAATGTTTTTTAGCACTGCCCAGGCTTACACATAAGATTAGCTTCACTCAAAAATAACCAATATGATGGGAAAAAGTAGTTTTGGTGCTTAAAAATGGACTTGTAGCGTCAAAGGGGTATAGTAGACTATCAAAATACACACCACTTGTATGCTATAGACCGCCAAAAACGTTTGAATTTAATTCCAAATTATACGATCATAGCTGCTGGTTTTATATGCTAGTATCGGTCATTCAGTTTATTCGTATTGCCTTCAGCTTCGATAAACGTATGTATATATCTCAGGGACATCTTTCGCTTATCAATGTAGGTAAATTCCTGCATACCATTTCTTTTACTTACAATTGACATTACTCACCATTCATCAAGTAAGCCATTTACAGGGGCTGGCTAAATGTAGCAAATATCTTCATCCGATGGCATAACTTTTATCGTGACCTTTCTTAGTATTTGTTTACATTTATTAGTAATATTAATTATAACAATTTAGTTGAATTTTAAGCTAATTTATTTTAAACTAAAAAAAGGAAATTGTGTTGCATCGAAGGTTAAAGCAGCAAACCATCGTATAGATAACATTCTTACTTCCCGGATCTCCTCCCGATTCGCAGGTCTACCGTAGACGTGAACATGTCTGAATCCCAAATGGATCACACATGCGCCACATACGCTAAAGCCGGAGTTGTAATCTTGCTTTTCTGAGAAACTTGTACCCATTTGAAAAAGACGCAATCATCGTTTACTTGATATGAGGCTTATAAGCCTGTGTGACCACAAAATGATTATATCTATACCACATATTTTAAATACCATTTACGTACGTGACCTCCTCGAATTCGAATGTCAAATGGCTCCATTCTGTACATCTTGCCTCACGTATCTACTAATTAGCCTCTACTAGGTAAAATATTTTTTGGAATGCTGGTACATCATAAAGCGTTGTAAGCTGTTTTTCAGTTGTCGAAGTTGAAAAATACAACTTGTAACGAAGGGAAGTAATAGGGAAGTGACTGTATTTTTACTGGATTGAAAAACAAAACATCCACAGATGTTTAGACTGCAAATGCGTAGAAGTGCAAAATTTTGGCCTTTTTAGAATGATTATTTTTAGAGCATCGTGTTTCATTTGAAGATAACTACAAAAGAATTGAGACAAGAGGTGTTTATTTTTTTAATTTTATGTTTTAAGGCACAAGCCTATGCTAATCATGGCAGGGCCTTTAGCCAAATTATTATTTATGGCAGGCTAAAATGTTATTCATGGCAGTAGTCATAGATTTAAGCAGCTATGGGCGGGCTGTGCTATATTTTTTGTTCATTTGTTACCACAGCTCTGCGTAA
>MNPL01031139.1:5264-22829 GCA_002081605.1 Tropilaelaps mercedesae | reverse complement strand
ATATATATATATATATATATATATATATATACTAAATACTGACTTACGTTGCACCAATAGGAGATAAACCCGTTAACTGTAGCCGTCCTATTGTTAGTCGAAATGAGTACCGATTGAAGTATACCTTTGGCCAGTTTGAATCGATCAACGCTAGTAGTTAGTATTGATGGACGCAGGAGCTTGTCAACAAAGTCCCTGGTTAACGTCCGTACTGTTTCCACCGAACCGCCGCAAATATTATACGAATCCGATATACCAAGTAGGTAGCCTGCAGCAGCGAGCAAGACAACCCTGTCTATTGTTACCGCCATTATGTGGTTCATATATAGTTACGTGCACTGAGAATATAAGATTTACGTTGACAAGCACGTTTCCCTAACCACGTCGCAGTTACATACGAAAACATATTACCATCGAGTGAAAGCCTCTCGTCATTTTGAAGAATAGGCTCGTCTGGTTTGGGTAGCCCAGAAGTGCCGATAACCTTTGCACTCGATTGCTGCATTTATTATAGTATAGCAGTGCGATGGACATACAGGCTCGACAAACGTAATGAAGTGAAATAAAGTCTGGCTCGGTGGGCGAGATACTTTTAGTCTCGTAGAAGCGCTCCCGTAAACTGGGAAAACTCTCGAGATATATATCATCGCATATAGCTTCCGACGAGCAGAACATCAATCGGTCAGCGAAAAGCAAGGGCTTTTTACGGTCTAGTGGGGAATACAATACTAGGAAAATTAAATAAAAACCAAATAAATTAAATTCGGTGAGTGTATCTTGTCAAACCCGAAATGTAAACGGAAATAGGTTCCTTATTCAGAACCTCTGTCAAGTCTCCTCAAAAATGTAAATAGCGCAAATCATTAGTCCAGCATTTGCGTGTGAGTACTGGTTTTTCTCCTGTATATCAGCCGCTCACCGAACTAGGTACCAACGTGTTATTAATTTATCAAAGATAAAATTAGTCACAAAGATTAAGCTGATGATATACATACCAATGCATCGCCAGTAGTGAAGTACAGCCTCTTGATCCTCTCGGGAGAAATGTCGAAGGCCGACTGCACGAGGGAAGAGAATCATAAAACCGACAAAAGAAATCTGGGTCGTAGCCATGTAGAATTGAGAGAACCAAAGCTCCCGATCGTTCTCATGTCGAGCGTGAGACCGCTTCATTGTTCGATGGGCCGCTGCGTGCATCTGTCGGACGAGTGCCACACTCTTGCTACCTGCACAAATTTTGAGAATGGGACTTTCTATATATATATATATATATGCAGGTAATTTAGCCATTTAAGCGTTTGGTAGTGTTTAACCGAGTTCAATGTTTGCCAGTTATGCATAAGAAAGTCCCCATCCATTACTAGTGTCGTTACAAAGTGACCCAAAATCGGCACACCCGGATGAAATAACTGCCTGGTATGTGTGCATTTGTCTACTTTTTAACTCGAAATACGCGCGAAAATACGTTTTAAAAATCGGCTTAACAGAGTAGCAGTATTCTATGCCGATTTCACTTTCTTGAACGGCAAAACTCAGCCGTTACGTGAAAATAGGAATGGTGTTTGCTAACCCATGTTAGCTAAGCTACACGTTGTTACATTTATATGCAATAACGGGACAGCATGCCTAGACTATTCAAAAGTGAACGAAGTAGAACGAGGAGAATATCTTGGACATATATTGGACATATATTTGCTCATATGTCCAAGTGGGTCTCACGAGTCTAGCACTGTTCGCATGCTGCCCAAATGCTCAACACACAGTTATATAATTCGAATTAACAAATGGCAACTTAGTGTAGGGTTTTGTATACTTAGGTGCAGACCTTCAACAGATAATAATTAATTAGGTATAAGTAACCGTAGTGAGGAATAGCATTTTTTTCCTTCATGGTAGTTAGCCTAGACGCACTAATTAGCCCCCATTGGCGTGAAAATAATCTGCTAACAAAGTGTTGTAGCCAGACTGAAGGCCGGGATTTGAAAGCGTATACCGAATACGCGCTGTCATAAAATTACTGGCGTATCTCAAACAGTATAGGCAGAAAAACAATCGACTTCGTCGGATTTTCAATTGGATAATAGTCTTCCAATACACCCCGTATACTAATTTCGACTAATTATCTAGATTTTGCAGACTCTTGTAGGTAACTAATGTTCAAGTGTGATGATGATGACAGCCCCCCCCCCCTTTATTTGAAATACAAGCAGAGTGTTTTTCACTGCAAGAGTCCGTGGTTTCGTAAAATCCTGGATACCTATTTGCGTAGACGTATTGAAACCGTCTCGTATTACATTGAGACCGCCGGATCGTTCTCTATGTTGGGAGTACATACGAAACATCTTTAATTGTTTAATGTACAACCCCTTTATATATGCCCTGTTCGACACGTGATATAACAATTACCTTCACTATTCGAGTCAAAGATATCTGTTGAATACCACGAGATGATTTTCTTCGAGGTAGAAACATAACGAGCGCCAATATCCTTTAAGCTTCCATGATGACCGATGTTTGTCAGTACAACGTACGGAAGTTCTATAGCCACACCGAGCACCAATCCGGCTAGATGACAAAACATGCAACTAACATAATCACGGAACGCAATCCACAATGGAGCTTACCTGTGGAGTTGTTTGCTACCTTCAACCATAGAGTTAACAGAACGAAAGCATGCTCATAAGACTTAAATTTACCGCTATTCAGTTTAACCTATATATAAATGTGTTGTTTTACCTGAGTAGGTTATTATAAAGTAGAAGCCGTCCTTTCAAATATTTTTCCTTATCGAACCAGTTGGGCTTCGTCAGTGGGTTCCCACAATCTCCATCCTCAAAGCGCCCTTCTAATAATTTATCCCATGTGAGCTCCGTCTTATCGACATCTATAGTCACATCACAGTTCTCGTCGTACCGGTACATTGTAGCTGGTTATGGCAGATGAACAAGATTTTTTAAATAAGTATTTGCTTTGAATGGTGTATGCCCTGAAAGACAGTAATTGAAAAACATAATTGAAGTACGTCGCTTTGCTAGCAACTAGGTTGGTAATGAATCTTTTTTGAGCCCAAATCGCGTAACTGAGCATTAGCTTGTTTATGTCGTTGAGTAGTCAGATTGACTTATACCCATTTAGTTTTACAAACCTAAAATATACGTAAAACAACACTCAATTAGGTACGTTATTTCATACGACGCCACATTCTTGTGAAAACTGTGTAAAGACCCCTGAAAGACACATAACATTCATCTGAAAAACACTCACTTTAACAGAACTTGTTAGCACCGTTATAACGTCAGCCGATAACCACCGAAAGCGTGCAGTTTCAAAATAGGCACAATCACAGCTATGTAAGTCAGTCTATGTGGCCTTCCATTTTGAAGAACTAAGAAGTAGTCTCGACTGATTACCATCAATTTCAAATTGTCGTTTGTCATGCTACACGTATGTAATATGCCGCCAGTTCTAGGCCAGCAGTGAAGCAACGTGCTTTCGTTTCAACACTGTTTGATTTCTGGCCGTTTACAAGACTAGGGCCAATCACAGCGAGTTATAGAAGTGGGCGAAGCCGAAAGCATTCCGAAATGTCCTGCGGCCCACTGGGTAAGGAATTGCTTTCGTGTGCACTAGCCCAACGGAGCTACCGTCAACGTAAACCGCCTCCCCCAACTTAATAGGCGTCATTTGTTGGGGGTGCTCTCCCTTTAGTGGAAATGGAGAAAGGCTACATATATAAAAGCATACATATCCGAAAGCGCTGAGAGGGTTTACTCCTAGCCGTTCTTCACTGATTCGACGAGTTTCTGTGTACGATATTTTTGTGGCGACCACCTTTTTAATAATTCAGCACAGTGCACCAATTTCACAGATAAAATAAAGAACATGTTGACACATATTATGGAGCATTGTGGTTTACTAAATTACTAAACATGCCGTCGAATGAAATTGATAGGCGTTGTCACAGGCAATTCCAAGTCTCTATAAGAAGCAACTATTGGTAAGAGTATTGATACAAACTTTATTTACTGAAAGCTAGGAAAAGGGATCGGCTTATATGGCTAAATTCTCTGCGATTAATGAACGCTCGATGAATTAACAACCAGACTAGTCATCTATAGGCCTTAGTCCGTATCGCCACATTACGATGACACTAGCTATCACTGTAAAAGATAGAGGGTCTCTAACAAGGACGTTTGTCTTGGCAAACATAGCAATCAAAGTCTGTGAAAAAAATCGTCTCGGTGTCGTAGATACATACATTCTTTGCACACCTTTTCATATGTCTATAGCGACAAATGAGTTAAGAATGATAAAAATAGGATAACAGGAACGCTCGATTTGCAATTGTTTATAGGACACGATCTACCCAGTACTTCAGGCCACGTTCCAGTCGAGCTAATGGTCCAGCCCATACTCCCGCATACAGTTCTCCGATAATGATATATCGTTCTCAGTCGTCTAAATAATTTCAAACGACAAGATCGGCAATCGGTGTGTCACACATTCGTCCGTCGAACGTTAGTCGCTTTCATCATCCACACAGATTCAGTCTACGCTTTTCTGTTTACGTTAACGACCCCTCGCGGACAGATTGTTGATTAGCGTTTTGGTTTTTTAGTTCGACTCTTACAGGAGAATCGTGGGGCCAGGGGAATTGTTTATTATATAGATATTGAATGTTTTCGAAGGTTGCCTGCCGCGTTGAAGCACGCAAGTTGTGTGTCACATTTCTTGGCTTTTCCTCCTGCAAAGCCTCGCCTTACCTGCCCAATCACTTTCTGTGACACCGACCAAGCGTATCATAGCAACAGAAGCAATAGCGTAGAAGTCGATGACCGGGGTCTGGTCAACTTCGGTCAGTCGAAATGCCTCTGTAACGTAGCGCTGTCAATGTCTTCGCGGACGAGTTCACCGCGCACCGTTTCCTTTTACAGTCGGTGTTTCCTGCTTTGTCGGCTCTCAATTTCACACGATATTCTACACCACCCTATCACATCATAAAAGTAATGTATGTATACATCTATTTGTCTGTATTGTCTGTTTCATTGACGAATTGGTCCTGAATACCGGCAGCCGCGCAATTGTTACGGAGATTTTTTGTTTGCTACATAAAAGGCGGTAACTCTTACCGTTAGTGAGATCGCTTTCACCCGCATCAATGCGACAACATTGTGGACTCATTGGGATAGCACCACTAATAGAGAACCTACAACGGCCTCCATTTTCCTCAATTGCACGGCGCCTTTTCGCCAACAAAAAGCGGTGTTAGCAATAAGTGCTGGTCTGGTTAAGGCGTCCTTTGTGTGTGCGATAAATCAACAAAAGTTCAACAAAGAATTTTTTCGGTTATAGGCGCGGTGTTAGACCGTGAAGTAACGATTTTATCTAATTGTAAAAGGACTTGCTAGATTTTCAATAGCTATCTCTATTGTAGTTTTCGACTTGTCTACTTGCTGGCTGAGAAAGAAAGGTTCTAGCACGAAAAGCCCGAAAGCATTTTGGTAGATTTGTAAAGTAATGGAAACGGAACGATAAATAGTAACTTTGTTATTATGTTGCGTTTATCATATTTTGAATGACGCGTTGGACGATAACTAATGGTAATATGTTACTGAACAGTTTGAACTGAGCTTTCCCAGAGGACTAAGCAATTGTCTACTAAACTGCACCAAGCTGTATCTACATTATGCCATTTATATTTGTTAATTATATTTGATATAAAGAACAAATAAGCTGCGTTTTTACCACTTTTTTACTCCTGTTTTTGAACTGCATTAATCCTCGCACGATGCTTATTCACATGTTTTCAAATAAATCTGTTGTGCGAGCAATACTCACTGGTTCTTCGAACTGGTTGCGCGATATTGGTAAGTAGTTGGTAAAGAATTACGAATATTAAAAAAAATATTTCAACAATGTGAATTATGAGGTCTATATGTAGGCTGTACACTACACGTTTTGCATTATTTATTAGCCTGTATGTAAGGTGGACACCACAGGTCATGGGCTAAACAAAACTTTACTTATATATATGCAGCTCACGTACACCTCTTACGCCCTCTCTTCTTGCCTGAGATAAATATTGTTATTTTACGTTGAGGAAAAACGTACCACGTAAATGATCATCTTTGAAGAATACTGGAGTTTTGGCAACGATCGTCGTATTTCTGGCAGGCAAAAATGCTAAAGTTCGTATTCAGTCTATACCTCTAACATTTTCTCCAATGTCAGGGGTGGGCGAAAACCTCCGCGTCAAGATGTACATAATCAGTTATTGTAGACTATTATTTAAATGTCATTAGAATTTTCGCAGTCTTGTTCCGGTAGCTTTGATGGAAAGACTGAAATTAGAGACACTACAGATTATTTTTATTTTCTCTTTTTACTTTCTCTATTGGTGAATTTATACTGTATTTTCTGCCCGGTACTTCCATTATTTGAGAAGCAGAGGCAGCATTAAACGACAACGAGGCAAGGATGTATATATCACAGGAAACAGACACTGTAGAAAAAGAAAACGTTACAGAATCTTATCGTTGTTGCATAGAAGCCGCTTGGCCTCAGCCTTCTACGTAATGCTCTTCTGGTTCTTTTCACTCAGTCGGCCTTGTACTGCAATAACGAACTGTTTATGTTACAAACAAATGAATGATTATAGACATCACACTGTTCACCTCGGTTGTTACAACCGGAAACTTTCAACAATTTATAATTCCTGCCATGGCCATTTGTGTACCTTTTTTCTGAAGAGCTGAAGCTATTGCTGGAAAAAGCACATCTGGATTCTACTGATATTTTAGACGCTTTTTGCCTCTCTGCATGGTACTGTAATGTACTCGACGCACACTTAAAACGTTTTTTTCGTAGCATAGCGAAACCTACTGCATTTCCACAACGAGTACATGGAATCTTACGGTATTCCAAACGCATTCTGCGGACGCTGTATGCATTTAGTGTATTAATCAGCAATCGACAGATACGTAGTGCAACGATGTAACTAAATATTGTGTATCTTAATAGTGGAGTTTGCTAGTAGCAAACATTACTAGGGCAGGAGTAAAAGGGCAAACTAAACCAACTCCGTTTTTTATGACTATGGCATGGATTAGACAACATATGATAAAGGACAGTCAATGCAAATACACACATACCATTGTAATATACAATGAATGCGATTGACTTCTTTCGGACCTGCATGCAAATTGTTGTAGCTTCGGCTCAAAGATCTCCATGTAAGGCTCTATGCTTTCGGAGTGTCCCATCTCTTAAGCAAGAAACATTATTGATTTACATAGAATAAAGGTGTTTAGAACACGTCTAGCGTTCAGAAAAAAAATGTATCGAGGGAAGAAGTGACACTTCAAAAACTGCAACTATAAAATTCACTGCTATTCATACATCCTTATATGCCAATATTTTACTCTATTTGAGAAATTTTTTTGAAAACGACGCAGACTAAACGTCAATTCACATGTTCTTTGCCTTCGAAAAAGAGTGGTGGTTTGCCAAGTTGTAACAGTCATTCTTCTCTTACGATATCTGAGCCAAATACATATATAAAGTAAGGTATATGCAATGATCTGTAGTATTTAGCTCGCTTGCGACGCGTAATGTTCATTGTTAGCATTGGCCAGAAAAGCTCATATACCCAAACAGTGAACAGGTTTCTGCCGTTACGTGTAACCACAAAAAACGAAGTCTCCGATACTTTAAAACTCTCTTCATTTCTACAGAGGCACACCAAGGCTGATCACGACAGGCCTGTTGGGCAGCTTGGTCGTTCAAAAAGTGTAAAGTTCTTAGAAAATGACGCGACATCAAAAGCGACAAATGGCTCGTGTTTTAAAAAAAAGGACAAAGTGCAGAAACGAACAAACCAGAAGATATTATACTTGATCCTAAGGCAGCGAAATTGATAGTGAGAAAGGTAAACAGCAACCCATAAAGTTGTTATCCCTTCTGTCAGTATTTTTATTACAGTCACGTTAGCAATGAAGTCGTTATTTTGTTATCGAAAGCCAGAATCAACCCGAGCCAATTTCATCATGGATCTATCTCGAACGTTACAAAAGTCAAAGACATATAATAAGTTCACGTTGTTGTGGTCAAGTGTTATATCCTACTGTTCGATTAGGATATGTAGAGTAGACGTGCTATATTGAATAATGGCTGCATTAATAAATATGCCGGTATCTGCGTGGCATTATGTCCGCAATGCGACGTCAGTTATTTATAATTTTATTTCTCACAACAAATCATTACATGTTAAAATATATATTATTCATATATTATGTGTAACGATAATTCTAATATGTGCTGATGATACTGAGGCCGATTGACGTTGTTTTCATATAAGCTAGAATTCTCAGATGACGAATGAAAAATGGATCATATTTTATACTACGCTTTCGCTTGTTGTTGCCTGGTTAAACATGTCAATGCTCAGATGCATTTATTCTATTTACAGTGGAAAAAGATATTCACTTTAGTACTATGAAATCACATGTAAATGATATAATTACATAGTGCTTCAAACACTAGTTGTCGTTATTGTTTTGTTCGAACGCCAACATTCGAACTCCACTGGTACTCGCACATACATTCATCCGACCACATATTGACTGTTTATTTATCCTTTTTATCACAGTCGACTATAGTATTTCTGTCAATGTATTCATCAATACTCAGATGTTCTTTTATTTGTGAAAAATCTCACAAGAAGTGTCCAATACGATGTGATACAATATCGTACTACAGTAGCCTAATGTGCTATATAGCGCAACGAGAGGCCTTCAGGTTCCCAGCGTACTTTCATTTAATATTAAAGTTGTTGCTTTGAATACCCAGACCCACTCTATTATGACGTTCGTAACATTAAAGCCGCCGTTTTGTAACAAAGGGACAGACTGGAGGTTGTGTGTCATCCAAACCTTCGATGAGATCATCGGAAACTCCATTCACGCTAGCGGTCTGAGCGCTTTGAAGGCGTTCGAGAATTCGCTTGCGGATCAACCGACGAATCAGTGAAAAACCGAACAGCGGGCCCTGGAAGACGGCCTTGAGCATCCACAGACAAAGTCGATCGGTTCTTGTCAGCGGGTAACTTCCATTGAGCTCACATACCTGTCAAATAATGTAAGCAAAATGGCCGTTAGAATTGTCCCTCGTAAGAATATGAAGTTTGTAATTGTGGCACAAATTTGTAAAGTTAATTTGTGGCCGATTGTCAATTTATTGAGCTCTCGATAAGTGTTGTACAAACTGAGGAAAATTACCAGATGTCAAGAGAGGATTGTATTAGCGAAAGACAATTCCATCTTTTTTATGTTATGACCACATCATTTGGACGGAAATCTGCTCTGCATACCAGCAGTTTCCTACCTACATGTATTAGCGTTGAGGGAAAAATTAAGCCAAAGGTAAGATTAATATAACCAGGAAGCTTGTAGGCTCGCTTTGGGGGAATTTAACGAGCCTGTCCAAAGGTTAACAAATAAATGACTTATTCACACCTTCATATCTATCTATTGTTCGTGCTAAACCATCAATGAGTGTACATCAGGTTGAATCAAAGCAATTGGTGTTTATGGATAGGTATTAGTAAACATCACGTGAAGTGCTCATATCGAAGGCCGTTAAATGGACGGAGGGGTCGCCAACCGGCCAGTTAAAGCCGGCTGGAGATCGATCCAAGTTGATATCTATAAGATAGTTGACAGAAACAAAATTGACAGAAATGGTCGTATATGCATAGACGTATATATCCTGGATAAATAAAGGTCTGCAGCAGGCAAAAGTGCAGTCAATGAGCAACAATAGCGTGGTGAAGTAAAGGTTATAAGCCGAGTGAAGTTAATATAATTAAACTGTAAAAAAGTTTTTTACGTTATCTTTTGCGTCGGTCTAATATGATAGTAACTTTCCTCTGCAAGCATGACGGAGATGATAATAGTAATTTAAGCAACTAACGCCACGGTAGCTTTAACCTTTTGAAGCTACGTTATACTTCGCTAATGAAGCTGCATTATGCTACGATTCAAAGAGTTTTGGAATCAAATGATTGTTTAACATTTTCACAAATCCTTTACCGTGGCAATGTCAGAGATCATCGTTTTTTGGCGATTGGGTACAGAACTTTTATCGTGACTTTGACATTTGTTACCCGTTAACAACTCACATTCAGTCCTTTTAAGAGTGAACCAGCTATTTTTGTTCACCGTTGAGAGCACTGTATGCTCTATGCATTGCTTTATTTAGTTCGTTTTATTTGAATCTTAGCGAACATGACTCGTTAATTAGTGGCGTACCTCTGTACTTTTGGCATTCGTTTGGTTGAACTGAATATGTCGAAGAAAGCTCTGACCTAAATCGTACATGACGCTGGCCGTTCCCTAAAAGTTCGTTTACACGTACAGGACACCTAAGCAACTTCAACGAAAACAAACCGATATCAAGACGTACCTGTGCAAAGAAAGTTATAAAAGCCGGATAACTTAGAGGAAGAAGTCTGACAGGGACTACGGCCAGCAAAGCCTGGATTATGCTTTCACCTAATTTCATCTGTCCTTGGCTACAGGATAGCAAAGCAGGTATGACCTCACGCTCGGCCAACGTTGAGTTGAAACGACGAAAACCCGTGAGCCCCGCCGAACATGTGTTGTACTCGTCAGAGATGCCCATCAGATAGCCTGGGAACAGCCGACATAAATTATGTTTGCATATTCTAGTCCACTTGATTTTTCGTGATGCTTGTTATTTATGTAATTAATGTTGGCGAAATCACTGTCTATGCTAATCACACATGCAGCTTCCATATTCTGATGGAAAGAACATTTGCGTGTTACATTTCTTAGGAGTATATGTCATTTTTAAACCCGATTGAAACTTGACAAAATTTATTTTCATTTGAAGGGATGCACATAGAACCAAGGGATAGCATAGAACTAAGGATAATTTACCGAGTGCCACTTACTTCAGACGAGAGAACTAGAGAAATTTAAATCTCATTAAGATGGTAAATATAGTCCCCTTAAATTGATGAAACTTCGTAAAAACGCGGTTTAATTATGTGTGAGTGATATATATTTTTATTCAAAAGAATTTTATTCACTTTTGAGAGGTATGGAGGTATCTACTTAAGTAAAAGTCATAGATATCCACTTATTCATCTGGATTAAAATCAGACGATAGGGAGGTAGTTCCTAGCAAGTTTGTCGTCTAAACCCGCAGACCTCAGTAGGGTATTGCTGAGACACTGGTCGTTTTGATCGAATAGAATCGAGTGAATCGGTTCAGGTAGCCAAGATACGCACTTCAATTTCAATTAATCCATTTTAGACATTTATTAGGCGAGGTGTAAAAAACAGAAGTGTAAACCTAATCAGCTGTTCTCTCTTCTGCTTCATTTAAGCGCATGAAGATGCAGATCATAATGAAACGTACAGTAATTTATCTTGAGGAAGTCCAACTGGATGAAACTCGCCTTAACGACTGAGCTGTTCGTAGGACTAAATAGTCGTTCGGGTTTACGAAATTGTAACTAACCAGCTATACGCGGAAACTTACCAACGTACAAGATTTTAACTCTTTTGATTTTGCTTCGAGCTGTACATTTCCAATATCCAGAAACAGAAAGTAGAGCCTAGAAAAAAATTCCATCTGAGCACAGCTTTTCTCATACTCAGAAGAAGAAGTAAAAAACAACTTCTCACAGTTCAGATTACCTATTCATGTATTTAATGTATAATATAATGTGTTACTAGAAGCCTTCAAGCCATCCACCGAGCGAATTGCAACATACGTACGTTCGTGAACGTATGTATCAAACCGCTATGTACTTACCGCCTAACGGATCAATGGAGACATCGCGCTTACCTATACAACCCCAATAGTGTACAATACCCTCGAAGTCCTTGTCCCCAAGATGGCGGAGTCCGACTTTATGCGGATACATCACCATCAGCCGTATGAAGCTGCTTTGTGTGCACGCCATCCAGTATTGGCTTATCCAGCGTTCTCCGTTGGGGCGTGTTTCCAAACGCTCCATGTATCGATTGGCCGTGAGGTGCATATCGCGCACCCGCCGTACGCTCTTGTATCCTAAAAAATGCCATACATGTTGCTATTTAAATGTAACCTCCACTCGTGAGGGCTCTAAATTACCATTACTGTTGCACGCGTTAAGTTAATTACTTCTACTCTAAGCAGCACCTGAAACTTCGTTGATAATAGTTGATAACATTTTACTGTTTAGGAGAAATATCTTGTTAGCCTCATATGAGTCTTTTTTCAGAGAACCGGTTGTTTAGAATTGTGAATGACTCTCAGTGGTGTTCGTTACTACACTAAGTTGCTCCAGGTGGTATGCTGTACTGCATAACCCTGCATTTGTGTACCCCTGCATTAAAACCACATCCTTAAGAAATTAGGTAGCTGATAAACCCTAGTAACATCAACTAATAATCGTAATAATATATAAAAGGGTCACTTTTGCTATCTGAAAACTTCTAATTTATATTAAGGCAATGCAAAAAATTACGTATCCTCCAAGAGCCGCAAATTGGAAAGCTGAATAACGAATAAACTGGACTAGACATTCGATAAATTTGTATGTCACATCTCTGTGTGTGATACGACTCAGAGCTAGCGATTTTCAGTATTGATATAAAATAGGGATGCCTTTGTAATCATACTGCTTTGATGAAGGATTTCTGTAAGTGTTAGTCCACGTATTTACGGAAGTCAGACTACTCATACCAATACTTTATATTCTGTTCTGAACCACTTTGCTTGGTGCCGTCTAATTGTGTGTTTGCAAAAGTCTGCTTTTTTCCTATAAATGGAAACCAGGAATGACTTTGTTTGCACAATGGCTCCTTCTATATTCGTTATTCATTTGTTTACGTGTGTGAATCGAACTGTAGGCCGTTTGTCTAGATAATGCGTATGGGTGCAAAACGATCACTCTGCTCCTTCTGGCGCAAACTCGGCCGAGCGGCGTTTGCCATTGAGATGACCGAAGTTCACGTACTACTTACCTTCCGACGACGGGTCGAAAATATCTGTCTGATACCAAGAGAGCACTTGTTTCGTTGTGGAAATATATCGACAAGCTAGTGCTCTCAGAGTAAAATGCTGGCCATTATGAAGGAGCACCTTGTATGGGATCTCGCTCGACATTCCCAACACCAGGCTCGCCAGGTGGCAGAACAAAGCTCTGCGTCGACGTAAATGCCACATAACGATTCCGAACACAGAGAAATAAAATATAGCTGGTTATTGTAAAGGGCTCTTTTGTCGTCTCCGCAAACAATCGTTCTCTATAGTTTGTGTGCATGGGTATGTGATGAATGCTGTATGATACAATGCAACTTACACAACCAGTCAAAGACTAGCGTAAATATATCTATTACTAAGACCTTCTTTGGTTGTTTAGTAATTGCCTATTACTGTTTCTCAGAAGTTTCTTGACCTTTTAGTTAGAATAAATTCGTAAAGTTTGAAGAGAGAGGCTTTACACAGTAAACATTACGTTGCTAGCAAATACGTCGGCAAAGTTTGCCAAAGAAATTGCTGATGTGTAGCCAACTGACACTATTATTCCCGTGATTATTTTGTTGAATAAGTCATTATATCAAGCACAGGTACACTTATAGCTACTTTCGGGTGAGTTGAAGCATACGTACAATTAATAAGGCATTAATAAGGAATTTTATATATATATATATATATATATATCGTAACGTTTTGAAATAAAATTAAAAATATGAACTTGCCACCCAACTTTCTCAAGTCGGTTTCATTAAAAATTCTATTACAGAACGTAATCCATTAAGATGTCACAAGTACCAGAAAATTTAGGTATCAACAGTCATAGTTAATTTCAATGAGGTCCACAAATATTCAATAAGAAATGCGCAAGAGGACGTAAAGCAATATTTTGTATTTGGACTGAATTTCCCCATTTCCCGAATCCGCATCCATTAAACAAGTTGATATGGAAATGAATGGTTATTATTGATAATTAATTTGCTTATGAAGAAACGTGAGCCCATTCATCGACGATTGGCGCACAGACGTTTGGCCGTACTTCTGTTCTTACTCATAAACCAAAAGTGATTCAGCTCAGAAGTTATTTTAGCGATGCAAAATGTGAAGGAGACAGCGCGAAGTTGACTTCGGCCGCCCATTACGCATTCGCTTTGCTAAGAACATAAGCTTGATTTGCGAGAGACCTTCTACAGACGATTCTGCTAAGGCAATGCTCTCACATTATTTTATATAAGGCACGGCCTAATTGCACGACTTGAAAGTTCATTTTTGGATATGACCTTCCCTGAATGACTCAGGTCACGTCGGATAATATGTCGAATGTGGTCGTCCCTTAACGAACTGCATGATCTCGTATCGAGAGAAATAATCATAGATAAGTAGATATGCTTAAATATTAGATGTGACTGCCAAACCACAAGCATTTTTGGTTAGGAAGAGCAAGCATCAGGACAGAAACACCGCGTTATGAACATGATCGGTTTTTACCTGGATTTTGTAACGTGAAGAATGTGTGTTGTCAATATAACAAAGAGCTATTCAATTTTTATGGATAAATCCTGCTCTGACATTATACATTTTAAACGAGCAGAAAACGTAATGTGCAAATCTGAGAGATAGGAAAATCGTATCCTAAGCAACCAAATTCGAAACCTTAGGTATTTCTGTGAGAATTTGTTAAGAACTTCTTTCTCAGTACTAACTTTTCGACTCTATAGCCGTACGGTGCTTCATTGATAACAATGAATGTTAAAAATTATTCTGGCGGGTGTTTTCTCGTATATACGCACAGGTGTCGGTGGAAAGAGAGAGTTTACGCCTTCCTTATATTCCTACGTTGTAAATCACACTATATGTGTCTATAGACAATACCATTGGCTTGCCGAGACCAAAACAAACAAATCTACAATCCAATCTGTCACCATTCGAAAAAACTTACATAAAGAGATTATCCCAGAGCACCTTTCTGCCTCGTTCATATAGTTCGGCATCAAACCAAGCTGGCTTATCGAAGCTACTTCCGCAGTCACCTGGTTCAAGCACGCCCTTTTGCATCTGTTCGAAGCTTTTTTGCGCAAACGGCCTATCTTCCTCTTCAATTGTGCAGGGATTAGCAACACTCACAGTCACATGGCAAGACGCCTTTTTGATATCCGTATTGAAGCTTTTCGAATCTTTCGAGTTGGATTCCATGATGAAAAGATATTGATAACTTAGTACTGTGTTTTTCCGTGGAGATAGTCCTCTGGCCTATTCACTGTATGCGTTGGCTGTACCTGCCTTGGTAGCACGAACGCCGAAGCTAAGCGAGTCAAAACATCGCTTGCTCATGGCGGTTCTGCCACAACATGCTGCAACACTTTTGACTTCTGGTAGCGCTAGGTAGGTGGCAAAGCTGTAGCTGAGAGGATGTCAAGGGCACCGAATGAATCAGCTGATCAGAAAGACGGCGTCGCCGCTGCCGCCATCGGCATTACCGCGGCTCCCGCTCGTTGCGACCCCGGGCCATGACCACTATGACGGGAATATGAAGGAGTGTAGCCGTAACGGAGCTGAAGACCGATCGCCAGACAACAAACGACACAGCGACAGACCTAAAGGGGACTAAGGGGCATAGTGGGGGTATTAGCGGTCGGCTATCGTCGGAATAACAGCACGAGGCGAGAACTGTGGCTTGCATCTCTGCTTCGTGCGCGAATTGCGAGTACCCAAATTTGAGGCAATTGGCACCGTTCACATTGTAGTTCGGCATACCCGACGCTGCTACACGATGATAGTGATATTATGCAACTATACGCAGGCTGCAGGGTGGGTACATCAGAATTAGAAGATACGTACATAATTCTAAGTCAATTAGTAGTGCTTATTACAAATTAAGAGCAATATTTGAATACAATTAATAAATTGAATTAAATTGCGTTTAGTATGCGATATAAGCTAAGAGAACAAAGTATTAGAACTAGTATCCCTGCTATTTTATGCTGCGTATAGATTTCGAAAGAATCGAATCGTATCACTGATTAGCTGCCTTAAAATTCTTGTCGAGATGAAATAGTTACCATGTGTCCTGCATTATTTACTGCATGTACTCACGTTTTATTCGAACCTTCTACAGTTGAATCAAAAGTAAATTTCAATTATCAAGGCCCAGGGATATTGAAAAAACAACACCCGCGTAACATAGGCAGAAGGCGTTGTCTTAATAGTAGTAAATTTGGTGTTATAGTTCACGTAGTGTGGGGTTGACAGAAGAATATTAAAGAACATATCCGTAAATCAATAGAAAGGCGTTAGCCAAATGGAGTAAATTATGCTGGACAGTATAATATATAGTGCACCAATGATATTTAAAGCTAAAACATACCTAGAGTAAGCTACCAATCATTGACATTGTTATATTAATTTAGTGTGTCGCAGTACAAAACTCCCTTTCTATATAAAGCATCAGGAGCAAAGTATACGCCATAGTACCTCGTCTTATAGACGGTATATATGCGCTTGGTTTTTTTACTAGATTGTTCTGATAGTCCTAGCCATTTTAATACAGCAGTGTCCCTCTTAAGTAGCCGCACCTAACGTTCAACATCGGAACTTGAGACACCTAAAGCTGGTTCTTCATATTATAGCTGGCATAATCAATAAGTGAAGATAATCAGATGACTAAACACAAATTTCTTCAGAACATTTTGGTTCGATTGGCATTTCTAGTGAATCAGAGGAGGTAAATGTATAGAAGTAATTAAAATGATCGGAGGGACCTTCTGTGCCCGGTAATAAATCATAAAAGGGCATCAGGCAAATATGGAATGAGTTACGCGAAGTAACAGAAGACCTGCAGAAGTATGCATTCAGAATATTACAACACTGTTGAATTCCTATAAAGCACCGGAAGTTAGACTCCGTTATCCTTCGATCGACGGAAATTTCCGCAGCAATCTAATACTGTTAAGCTTCGAGCAGGGATAGTCAGAGGACACGCGAAAAAATACGAATATAAGAACAACACGAATACAATCACTGACTCGAAAATACACTTGAAGACAAAACTTGCTCGTTGACAATAAAGTTAAGCTCTATAGAATAATTTTTGTTGCAAGTTGGCTTCGTTCAGTATATATACACGCACATGTATATATATGGCGCCGAGAAATTTATTTGCATGTCTAACATTTCTAGATTCATAGCAAATACGTCGAACTTGATGACTTGGTGCATTAGAGTATCCCTCGCAATCCAAGGAGACACGCAAGTGCACGGGTTTGATCCGAGTCGTTACATTTACATTTACGGAATCCGTCATACGAAGTAACGCAAAAAGCGGTACCATGTTGGCTGAAGGCCAGCCCTCAAAACAAATAAGGATTCACAGCTAATACAATCCGATGCCGAGCATTACCTGCAACTGTGTCTTCCCCACTATCGTCTCACGTGAACTACAGCTATGGTCTACAAATTAATTCCAGCACTAGGTTAACTTCGACCTCGTCATTTAGTTTGCTCGCATGTGTTTAATCA
>MNPL01031132.1:40290-81815 GCA_002081605.1 Tropilaelaps mercedesae | reverse complement strand
TATATATATATATATATATATATATATATATATATATACTTTTTTATGTATTATCTGTCGCTCGGACTAGGCTTGTCGAGGTCTTGCTCCGCCTGCATATTCTTGCCAACATGCACCACCGCAGATGCCGGCACGGCCACAGCTGGTGGCTCTGCCTTTTCCTGTGTAACATCATGTTTCGATTCGGGTGGTTGGTCGGCCTCGGCCGGTTTCTTTGCCTGTTCGGGCTGGTCTTTCATTTTATCTCCTCCCGACATTACTCCATCCTTGTCCATATTAGAAGCCAAATAGATATTAGCTTTGAAAGGGAGAGCAGCACTGAGCTTTACAAAAAACATCTCCTTCTAGAAGGTATCTAAAATGCATAAAGAAGTGCTACAAAAAATGATATCAACTTACTCAGATTTGTATAAATTCATCCACGCTTCGTAATGATTTCATTTGTTTATGCCATCTAATGCTAGCAGTATGTCATTTACAAGTAAGGGCAAATCCGAAATGCTTTATGTATGTACATGTGTTCGGCCTACTATTCTCACTCCACAAGAACAAATATTGACTTTGTGATGAATGCCGGATGCCCATAATTAGCTCGTACATATTGTGCAGCATTTAGATTGTTTACGAATCAATGGCAATCATAAAAAGGCCTTAATACACTAGATAATTGAATGATTTAGAGCGCTTGTATTGTGTAGATTCGCTTACATTTTGTATATGAGGTCAAGCATGCCTACCTTGATCGTATGGTTAGCGGGAGCGGACGATTTTTCGCCATCACCAGGTGTCTTGGTTTTAGAGGTCTCGTCCTTAGATTCATCTTCCAGATCTCCGGTGTAATGCACCGGGAAATTCGAGAGCGGGTGAGACTCAACTTCGGCTAATGGCAATGCGGGACGAGCCTGCCGTAACGAATTTTAGTAAGAAAAGAATAGTTTTTTTTATGATGTTTCTTTGATAATGTAAAGTAAAATGGAAAAATAAATTTCATTTAATCTATTATAGTTCAGCCTGACACAATTCAACGAAGCAAGACATAGTTGCTTTATTTTTATGATTAGGCATTTAGATGGTTTCTTGAGATTAAATTTATAGATCATCCACAAAAACTAATCTGACATACATTTTTTCAATTTAAGGGAAAGCATTTGATCTTTGAATATGATTATCTTCAAATCTTGCCAATTTTAGAACTACTAAACCCACTTTGTCTAGGCAAAAGATACCTAAAGCCTTGATAAAATAATCACAACGATAACCATATTAGTACTTGAGAAGTAATTAATGACAGTGCTACATTCTCACTTTGGAGATAGTTGTTTGTTGTATATTTTAAGTGTTAATTTTTCAGAAGGATCGTCTACTGGCCTGTTTTCCATGACATGTACTGTCATATTTCACAACTGATTTAATTGACATGTTTTTGATAAAACTTGACAAATGGCTAAATATCGTGTAAGAATTTACTTTATTGACGTACTAAATATTAAACTTGATATAGTTTACAAATAAATGACGGTATGCATATCACTTTTGTAAAAAATACACAAGTTGCAAATTTTCCAGTTGCTTTATTTTACTTACGGCCAGATGGTCGCTGGAAGTATAAACCGGACGGTTGTAGAGGTATCCACCGCCTCCATTACGAACACCGGGAAGCTGTCGGCGCATACGATGCCGCCCGTAAAATTGATGCTGCGAATTAGCGCGGATCTAAAAAATCGATTTAGTTCAAAGTTTTATCTTTTCAGTCTCGATGTACAACATTTTTTACTTGTTAAAGAGAATCGAAAACGTTTTGGCCTTCGAGCGAATGTGGCCACATGTAAATTTGGCTTTCTCTGTTCTGGGGTGCGGTGCTGTTAGGGAGTATGATAAACTAGGATCGGTACCCTAGCCTGGTATTAGAACTAATTCCGTCTCTTGTCATGCGGCTGCGCTAACCTACGGTTTCCCAGGGGCCCAACCGCATAATTTTTTGGTCAGTCTTGCAGCCTGTACTGTACTAGCATTTTGTTCAAATGTGAGACAAGGACAGTAGTATAACTTGCGGGAGAATCGCTAATGGGCACATTAATTTTATTATCGAAATATAGAATATCTTTAATACAAATGTCCACAGTTAGTCGATCAAGTTGTGACAGGCTCTAAGCATACCTTTCTCTGCTTTACGTAAACCCCATCCTCGACGATGTATTTCTTTGTCGATGAGGGTTTTTTTTGTTTGCTTAAAGTGTGTCCACCTTTTCGGATTTGCGTTGCTCCGAGAACAACTAGCATACATGCTGCCACAATCAAAAGGAAGAATAACTTCCTCATGCTGGTGTTGATGATTGTTGATGATTGAAACCTGTATAGGTTACTAACGGCTTGATTTCGTAGTTTCGTCTATAAGGATAAAATTAAAACAAAATCTGTACGAGATTTTAGAATTCATTACGACGTGCCTATCAGCAGACTAGTAACGCTTTCTATTCAAAGCATGATCTAGTCGGCTTTTAAGCGAGTGTTTTTAATGTGTATACATACCATTAGAACACTGAAATTGTTGAAATAAGAATAACCCTTACGTTAGGCCCAGCAAACAGTTCTGCTGCATAATTTCATTAAACGTATACGAATCTGGTTAGAATGGACGGTTTTCAAACACTTCTGAAAATCTCTTCAGGGCACTTAATAATACGGTACTTCCAATGTATGGTTATTACATGCGGAAATGGGTTGGCGTCTGGCTGTATATGACTCAAAAATATCAAAGACAGTTTCGACCGAGTTTAGGAAAATAAGCAACTTCCTCACACATAATAAAGAAAACAATTATAGGATACTCTCCTCAAGAATAATTTGCGTTTGGGCCTAATAAAATAGCGGTACCAACAGGAAGCAAACCCCTGGAGTTTCGTTTGGTAGTGAATTGTTTCCATTCCGCTGAGTTATTTGGAACACTCTTAGATAATCTTGTGTTGATGAGTGCAACCACGATCGTTACGCAGTTTCCTCAACTATTTTTAACGCTCCTGATCATGCTTGAGACTGAATTATAAAGCCCTCCCGGTAACTTTAAACAACTCTACCTTGTCCAGCTGAATTTCATCCAACCATCTATGGTACTAGGGTGGCAGGACGCAACGCAGTGTACATACCTGACGTAACAAGCAAAACGAGACGCAGTCCGTCGAAATGTCAACGTTTCACAGATCAGATCAAACGGAGTACCCCGAGCCTGTTTTTCTCTGCTGACCGGGCCCGTTGCCTGAACGCGGGTTGACGTTTGGATGTTTGGCTGTGACCCGCTAGCGAAGCCAGCTTCGTGAAGTCTCCCCTGCCGAAATTCTCCCTTTCCTCGGTACCCGTGAGGTAACACATAACGAAACATACAGCACAACAGAGGGGTGGACACACTTACCGTCTGTTCTGAAGCCGTAGACTCTTCTGCGGAAACTGCTTGGTGTAAGAGAGTGACGTTGGTCAGCACCTAATGGTTTGATATACACATATAGCAGTATAATGTAATTTGGGACCGCTGCCCTACTTCACTGTGTGCTGGTTGAACGCGTCCCTCGTGAGATCACCTTTTATGAATAACGAATTCTGCTTTAGATAGTAATACAATAGTCCCTAATCTTGCTATTATATGTCAAGCTTGACCTACAGCCTGCCAACGCGAGAGATCAACTGACTTAAGATTTCGACGATAGGTGTATAGGAGAACGTCTCGTTAAGTTCGCGTGGATGTCCTCATTCTTTAATTCCACGCTAATCACATGGCTTTCACCATGCAACATTCTTCCGATTTTCCAGAGCAGTTTTTTGGAGTGTGTGGTGCAGCTTTCCGAACGCTGAATGTAGCAAAACCGTCTCCTTGCATCTTTCAGCGCGTGTTTTGTCCAGTGAGTTTTCATCGGCTCCTCTTTTGGTAAAGAGCACTTTGCGTGCAGGGGTCACTGACTTCAGAAGAAATCTATCTGGGATGAGTCTAATAAACGGCGTGTCGTAAATGAACGATCTACGCTATTGGGTACGTCACAGATGAGTACGTTTCTTTGTCTCAACACCGATAAAAGAACTATAGAGACCGAGGCAATACGAGACACTCGACGTTATTGCCTGGATAGGAGATTTCGATTTACTACGAGATAAAGTTATAATCTTCGCTTGATTTCACGAATCCGAAACCCAGCTTCCTAAAGAATTATACGTTCGTAATCAACAAAAATGTTTTTAGGATCCTAACCAAAACCTCGCCTACAGTCTGCCTATTGTATAGCAGTGCAGTCTTTAAGGACCATAACGGTATAATTAACCCGATTTGTCCTTAATTCGAAACAGTTTCTTACGAAACTTGTGAATCAAAAATGGAAGACGTGCTTACACACGGTTAGCTTATTGCTCTATTTTATTGTTTGCTTCAACTAAGTACCATTTATAGTAGTTACTCAGCAAAAAAAAATGTAACAGCAATACCTTCTCAACACATAGCGGGTGCCTTCCCCGTCAGTTAACAGTTAGTGCAGGAGACAGATTTAAACGCTTAAAATAAATCCATTTATTGACACAATTTTCGATAAATGTATTATGTGTAAAGAGTGTAATTGTATTGATATATATGATTCAACAAATTTCCAGGGAATTCAAGATACCTCCAATGTAATTTTTATTGCGGATTATTGGCATGACACCTCAAATATCTTATTTTCTTAAAAGAAACATATGTGGGATAAAAAGAGAGAGGAGTGGGTGCTTGCCGATGAAGCCTTTGGTCGTTCATTCTAATTACTGGTGAATCACCAGTTGCATTCTGGCCCAATTTGCATTTTTGCAACTCTCTGTTAACATCATACATAGACATTTAAACTACATTCGTTACCGATTAAAACTACCAGGCTCCACGCAGATAGACCTACGTGTAGTTAGAATGAAAAACACGAGGGAATGGCGTATGATGTTTGTCGATGGAGCTTTGTGGATGGTTGAATTACTAGGGAATCACCATAGCCTCCTGGCCCAATTCGTAATTGTGGTATCTTCCATTAACATCACAGCTGTTTAAGACGTCATTTCATTATTGATTAACTGCCATGCTCCACGCAAACCGACCTGCGTGTAGTTACAATGAAAAAGATGGCTTCGTTTACAGAAGATAACGTCTTGGCTTGCCCAATAAAACGCATAGCACATACTAACACTCCAAAATTTTTTCACTTTCACATCCGTATACCATCTGTAGTTGACTCTGAAATGATCTGAAATTCACATACTAAAGATCCTCGCTGTAACTTGCTCTTCTGAATGTCTCTAGAGATTACGCTGCTCAAATTTAGAATTCTGTCTTACTCTAACCTGTGAGAAAGTCGTACATATATGGTACATAAATAGCGAGATCAACTCGAGAAGGAGAGGAAAGACTTCTTCTAAAATATATCGTCCATTTTTACCGACATCGTTCGAATTAACGTCAGCTTTTCTCATCTGTATCCAGGCGTCGATCAAAAAGCACACATCGTATCAGAAGAAGCTCTTCGTTCTCAAGGCAAACAATTATAATAGTAAACTTGTTTGACTACTTAAGGTTTGAGTCGCGGCATACAAGCATACAAATATTTCCCACTTCTCATTCTCGCAAGCATAAAGCTGATGTGGCAAGATAGGTAAGACATGATTTGCTGGCTGATTAAAATATAATCTGCTTCAAGCTATTCGTTTAATTCCTATGAGGCATCGCTAATTTACTCCAATAATAGCTTAACTCGAAATGTTATAGCGACAATGTACTTGTTCCGCGTACCTTAGATTTCGCCAGCGGCAACGCTGGCGCCAAGTTCGAATGATGAGACAATTCAAGAAACAGTTAAACGATCGTCGGAACTGTCGACATACAGAGACCGCAGCAGAGAGCGGCTCTATATCTGGCTATCTCTCGATATGTATGTTGTTAACTCCACGCTCTAGTTGGCCATCTAGCTTATTAAGGGCAGGGAAACATAGAGGTCATAAAGAATTCATTCAGTGAGGCGGATTTTCGGCAGGAATAAGCCGCCGAGAGTGGCACTAGAGGCGGAGTATGCTTATTTTACATTGCCCCATTAGCACATTCTCTGCGACTGCGAACAGCCGCAGCGCAAAAACATTACGTTCATTTATGATGGGAACTCATCTCCACCGAAGCGCGGTGTCGCCGTGCAGAAGTCGTTACCTCAGTTCAGTTTGCAGGTGGTATAGTTGGAGCTGTTTGAAACATATTAATCAATGTATCGGACATACGTTTTACATGGAAATTCGGTTCATTGTATTCAAGCAGTATTACTGTATATGGAAGATTTCTGCTAACATCTACTCTTTGTGATATAATATACGTTGTACGCATGGTGGCGAACATTAGCATTCATATAAAATTTATGAGCGTCCTCGAAGGATCCCTATAGAATATGAGCAAATAATTTACAATGGCTGGTGAATGTTTTCTCAGACAACTGTTTTTGTTATAAAAGCAGAGTACCGAGCGTATTTATAACAGAAGTATCTGTAATTAGTATTGGGAAAATTACTGTGGCTACATGCAGACGCATCGAGTATCTGTCAGGCGTATACGTGAAAGAATTATAGTCAGAAAATTTAGAGTTGTTTACGTTGTTAAAACCATTCATGTTCAATGCTACGAAAACTCTAAACCACGGTTTCAAGGCCTTGCAATAGACGTATTCACAGGATACGGACTGGCTTCTTTGCCTCGTCTACGGTTTTATTAAGAGCAAGGTTCAGAATTAAAAGGGTCTAGCCACTAGGAGTTGCGCGTATTAATCGGTTTAGCCGCTCCAGCAGACAATAAACAGCGCAATAGTTTAGGCCGAGATTGCGGAAATTTTTGGGTAGGAATGAGCGGAGTGAAGGACAACATAGACTTCGTGCGTTTTAATAGTGTTGCAAGAAATATTACATTTTTTTGGAGGTACGTCCAATGTATTTGGTGCGGAGCCTCTCCAGAGCGTTAAGATCTTTGGTTACCTAGGGTTTACCGCACTGGTTCAATAAATACGCTTGCTAACTGTGAACGTCGTAAGTCCGACAGGGAAACTGACTGGAGAATGATTAAAGGAACAGGAAGGCAAATTTGATATATTCACACGATCGCTTCAGTGTTTGCGAGAGCAAACTAGCTGGCTGCAAAGAAGATTTTTACTAGGGTGCTCTGTTGTGATGATTCATTGGTTGCCCGCCAAAGCTTTGGTATAGCTTATGACATTTTTATTTAGGAGAAAGTATTTACCGTTACCACATATCCTTGTTTTGTTGAAAACAATTGGGTTTAACCTTTGATAGAATACATTAGGCGTATGCACCTATTGGAAACAATTGAAAACCAGAAAGTTTGTTAGATTAGCGTCTTCCTTTGGTATTCGCATTTTTTACAAGCAACATTACCACTATTGATCCATCTTCGATGGTAGGAGTTTTCTCCGGACTATTGCAATGATCAATTTAGTGGTTTTGAATAAAATTAAGCGGCCTGTTTTCCGAACAGCGCTGTCAGCATAAGTAGTGGATCGGCTAATAATAGTGTTGCTTTGCAACTTACGCTAGATCCAGCCGAATTGGATTTCGGATTCCTGAATCAGTTTGCAATGTCTTCCACTGGAGCGATAAGAATGATAAAAATAGTTAGGCATCTCTTTTCTGTTCTTTCTCACGCTATCGTATCCCGAAATATATGACTCGCTTTTTAGAAATCGACCGCAGGTAAGAGAGTAAGATTGATTTTGCTCACAGATCTGTCCGTTGGTTAGTAAAATTGGGGCGTGTGATACTGGGGTACTAATGGTGGCAGAAAGATTTAACAAAACAGCACTTTAATGAAAAAATATTTGTAAAACGAAGTAACTCGAGTTAAACGTAAGCGTTCTGTCAAACAGTTTTTGTAAAAATGTTAGTTGATACAACTACGAAGTGACAGAGTATATACCTATGTTAGACTCAGCGTAATATCTGCCTGGAGATAATTACCTTATTGCAAGGCCCAAAGATAGCCACAAGCGCACTAACTATTAGTTTTTAGATGAACGGTCAATTCAGCAAATGCCTGCCAATATAATATGCCCATTTACCGACGCAACTCGCTATATTTAAAAAACGAATGTTTCCATGTCTAAGTCCCCTTGATTTAAAATATGTTTTGTTTTAAGTTTAGTTAGTTGTATATTAATATGAGCTAGAACTGTTAGCACAAAAGATAAGAAAAATTTAGACTTGAACATATTCGCTGGCAAACCGATCCAAATCGTTTTTACCGCTCAAAACTATAAATACTTTCCAGACTACCTATATATATATATATATATATATATATATCGAGCTCATGGCTTGGTGCATTCATGCGCCTTGTGCGACTGGAGGAGACACGTAGGTGCACGGGTTCGATCCCCGCCGGTGCACATTTACATTTATATGGAGTAGGTGCACAGGTTCGATTCCCGCCGGTGCACATTTACATTTATATGGGGTCCGTCTTACGAAGTGTAGCTAGATAGACTAAGCGAGTAGGCGAGCTCGGTGGCTCTGGGGTGCATTCGTATGCGCCTTGCGACTGGAGGAGACACGTAGAACGGGTTCGATCCCCGCCGGTGCACATTTACATTTATATGGGGTCCGTCTTACGAAGTAATGCAAAGACTGCTACCGTGGACGTTAAATGTTAGCTGATGGTCAGCTATAAAAAAATATTTTAGATTAACTATTTGACCTAAACAGATCTCAGCTAGCTTCTGAAGCCTCCGAATTGAGTATTTTACTTTATTGCTTGGCATGGGCTAGGGATTTCTCGATGTCTTGGCATGTTTTTCGCATTGATATCACAATTCTTAGCAAACGAGTGCTATGACGAGTACTAATTTACATGACATTAAAATATGCTCATTTATGTTGATTGTAGCGAACTGTTGTTTACCTTTGTGTACTCCCCAATTGTATCTACCCTACTCGTTTTAGTTTGGTACACGAAATTTAGTAAGAAGAACAAAGAAGTGGATATTGAGGGGTTCTCAGAAAAGGCGTCAGCTGGGCTGCGTGAAGAAGGATTTCAGTTGCTATAGCTTAGCTTTGGGTTGGTGATGTAATGAATCAGAGTTGCGGTGGGTTCTCAAAGCAAGTAGCAGTGCAGAGGAATGCAGAGAATTCGTTATAAGTTGGCGACATTGACCCACAACAAGACGACCATGTGATGCCGTTAAGAAGCTTCAGCTCTCACACATGAAAGGGGGAAAGCTCCCAAAAACCAGCGTCAAACAAATATGTCATAAGGCAGGTCTGTTGAGAGTCCGAAGTTGTTTACAATAATGATAAGAATGTCAGTTCATCGACCGTAGCAAGCACAGAACCCACGACCAGCAAAACGCATTACCCTGTTTTGCGGCAACCAACAGACTGGTTTCATTTGCTTCAGCTTGATTTCGACCCGTAAAGTCGAGATTTATCACTTCTCCGTGCTCTGAAATTCGGGGAAAATACTGAGCGGCGTTGGCAAAAGAAATCTGAAGACTGGAGGACTGTCGAGTGGATATAAGGTCGGATTTATGAACTAGTTTACTCGGCACGTGCTTATCATCGTGTTATAATTTATATTAGATTCATTGAAAACCTGTGTAACCAAGGGGCAACAATAGAAATATACTGGTCATTGTATATATGTTTTCACCCTTTCACTGAATACATTAAATCTAGTGTATATTTTGTACATTTTCAATGCAGTACACTTGTGGAGACGAGCAGTTTCCTTTCTCTTCATGGTACCTTTATAAACCGAAAAAGCACTAATAAACTTACATTGCTTAAATACTCGCATTTTCGGAACTGTGGCATACTAAAAATAAACCACCCGTTTTATTTATTTTGGGGAATAAACGCAAATCGTGAAGTGCAAACAAAATTGAACTATATTAATAAAAAGTGCCAACTATGATGATACAATTCGTTTATTTATCATGCTTTACGAATTTTCACAACTCCTGTATACTATCATCTGCTGTGATCATAACTTAAGATTGCATAATAGAGATTTGATAAATTCCCAAGGCAGGATGCATGAGCTTCAATGCCCGTCCACCCCGCGCTGTTCTGGCGCTTAACCAGATAGTATTGAGTACTGAATTTACATATAACTCAAATTGTTCAACAATTTCGGAAACTGCACTTGAACCATGCAGAACGCAGCAAATTAATTTTCCCCATATCAAACGAAAATCCTTCGAATCAAATTATCCAATCAAGTCAGCCGAATCAACTCGAAACTGGAATTCATTGAAGGATATGTATGATTAATTGCTTTAATTTAAGCACGTATGGATCTGCTGTTGTTGGTGGTGGTGGTGATGGTGGTGATGGTGTCGTCGCCCTGGTCGTCGTTATTCTCCGTATTTTGTCTTGACTTGTCGCTTTTACCGTCACCACGATTCCGTTGCTTGCACTACTGGTTGCGGCATTCCGGCGTCGAGGGAAACAGAACTTCGTACGAGACCCATAATACCGTGGTATAGAAGAAAAGGTCACTAATTGCTCAGCTTGCGTCGTCTAGTAGGACCTGTAGGCATAGCCAAATGCGAAGGCAAACTCCTAATTCTTCCTGTGCAAAACGCATTTGATACCAGTAGTAGCAACATTAGTAGTAGCAGTAATAGTAGTACCCGATTGGGTACCCTTCGTAAACGTCTATAAGCACTACTTCGACGAGTCCGGTTGAAATGTCTTCTTCCGACGTACAAATATAGCCTGACGCCAGAAATTATAGCCTTATGAATGGCAACCGAGCAAACAAACAGATACGCAAGCAAGTTCCTCTGATTCGTGTGGATTCCAATGAGATCGGTATCTCCTAGCGCCAACCAAGAGTGAATATTTATTTTTTCAGAAGATGAACATTTATAAGTTCATTAATACGTTTCATCTCTTCAACTACGGCGATTTATTCGAACCGCGCGCATCCATATGTCTCCTTCAGTCGTGAGGCGCACGCGAATACGCCAAGCCACCAATCTCGACTCGCAAACAAATTTACAATAACACCATGTCTTCGTTCCCACCGTAATAAGGATTCAGCCACAATGACAGCGTTCGTTACGAGGATAGAAGGCTACTTATACGGCCGGCAAAATACAAGGCTATCTATACAGAGCCTAGCCACATCAGGAAAACGTTGGCGAGACGCTGCGTTTAACTCTCGACAGATGTTTCGATTTTTTCATGTCGTTTTTATGTTGCAATTTAAAATCAATATCCGCTGCCGTTAAGATGAAGGGGGCAGAAAGAGGAGACGGAACATGGCCGGTATAGAACCAGCCCAGAGAGGCAGAATCATGTGGCGAGGACTGAAAAGGTGCGCGCTGAAGAGGCAACAGTGGGTACGCATGGCCCCATCTCGACAGTTTCGTTACCGAAGAAGTTGGAAGTAGGAGTGAGGAGACCCTCAGAACGAGGTGGGCTAAGGAATATCATTAGTCGTTTTTACTGCGGCAATACACAACCTGTTTTGCCTGCCCGTTTTGAGAAGCAGTTCTCTGCGGCATATGGCAGGGGAAACGCATGACAAACGTAATAATTTGCTGGGTTATTTCGTTCGTATACCAACCAAGGGACAATAATGAACATTTTAGAAGTGTGTCTTTTTATATGTAGTCTCAGGATCAAAAGAATATTGACTTATTGCAAAGAACTGCTGTCAGAAGGATCGATAGTACCAGAATGTGACATATTGAACTAATAAAATTAAATCACTAAAAATAATAATTAATATTAATAGTAATAGTATATCAAGACTTTATAGACACAATTTAAACGATAGCATTCAGCGCCCTGTTGTGCCGCGCATGTTGTACTAGCTGGCTAAAGTATTTCCGAACTATAAAAATATTACCCGCATCATATACATTATTATGGATCGATATCAAATTATCAATTCATGCTGTTTTTAGTGTGTAGAGATTGTGATTAGGAACTTCAGTACAATTCACAACTTTTTGACGTGCATCTAAACAAGACTCCCTACTGGCTAAAAAAAGCGATTTCCTCAATTATTATCTGAGATCGTCAAATAGAAGTAGAGACAATATCAATATTGATACTTGAACATCGGAAGCAACTTAATATTAAGTTGCTTCCGATGTTCAAGTATTTGCATCGAAAGTCGGCCCAATCCATTTAAACTATCGCGACCAGACGCTTCGTAGATGGTATTACCACTACCATCGTTGGGGAGAATTAATGGATAGTTAATTAAAAGTTCAAACGATTATCAAGGTTATTCGACTCTTCTTGTGCTCTGGTCTCATTGTTGCCGTTTAATGAGTGTGGCTAATGCAGAGTGGGGCTGTTTATGCTGTATGATTGCCTCACGGTTCGCTGGAAAAACTCAATCGTGGCGTGATCATAGTTAGCAGGCATTGTATGCGAGGAATGTGATTATGTTGACCATATAGATACAAATACCTGAACGTGCTACAAATGAATGGACAAAATTTGCACACGAATACGCTGTCCTGTATGACATATCTGTAAACTGAGTATTGCATGCAAAAAGCTACTGCAAAATTTTGCTTAAAATATTTTCATGTTTTAATAAAAAGAACTGAAATAAATGTTCCACTTCAGACATTTTATAACCAATAGCTAATTGTATTTTACGAATGTGCACAACACAGTAATGATACCTATGATGCTTACTCAATGAACGAGGATTGAAGACAAACGGGTTTTTTTATAGCTGTTGTCCACCGCTTTTCTCCGCTTTGCGATTGCCGCTTGGCTAACACTGTGCAACTATCTCATCATATTCATCATCCTCGATTTTTTCGTCGCTGTTTCCATCATGATCTTCATCAACAGTGTCTTTTCCATTCTTCTATTCCTCTTTTCTCCCTTCTTCGCCATTGTCATTCATTTTATTGACACTGTAATCGTCGCCTACATCGTCTGAGTCGATGAGAAGCTCCGGTGAGGCACTGGCGACCTTCGGTAGTTTCGCCTTTCGATTCTCCACCTCGTCGTCGTAGTTCCGGTCGTCTTCCTCGTCCTCAACTTCTTCGTCTTTGTCGCTCTCACCGCCACCACCATCATTATCATTATCGCCGAGAGCCGTGTTTCCGTCGATTAGTGATAATGATTCACCATCGTCATTCTCTTTATCAACGACATCATCATCACTAGCATCGTAAGCATCATCATCACCATGATCTCGATTATCGTCATCTTCACTCTCTTTGTCGATTGTCCGTCGACGGAACTCGGCCATCTGCTCGTCGTACCGCCTTTTGTCTTCGGCAGCTAATTGCTCGAAACGAGCGCGCTGCTCCGTTGGCATTTCGTTCCACCTGCACCAACAAAGCGCGAGCAAACATTGTTTACGATTGCTATATGTATACCTCTGGCAAGGGGTCTACGGTTATAGGTAGGTTATGTATGACGATACATAATGGTGTTTCCAAATAAATCATCCTAAACAGACCAGCATCAGGTAACACTCCAATACTCGTAAACTGACAGTAAGGAAAAATACATGAGCAAAATACACGCTCTTATTAACTCTACATAGACAAAATCTACATCGATATCTAAATCGATAACATATAGAACATTTTCTGAGGTAATGCATGGGGTCTTACGTATGTTACAAAGATAGTTGTTTTCGAAACTGTTTCACAGGCTGCGATGTGAATAGTTCTTTTCGTTTTAATTATCGTCGAGTCGTTGACTGTAATATCGTTTACTAAATTACCGGCGTCGGAAGTTTTCTCTGACAGCATCGCCGTTAGAAGCACTCGCTCAGGACACACGCTCAGATGTAGCAATGCATCGACGAAAATAAGGTAGACGTTGTACCCAGTTTTTGTATACAGGGTATTGAAGACCACTACTGGATGTGTTCTTTTTAGTCAGGTGCATTGAAAGCGCATCTACCATTTGATAAGGGTTGAATAATAATAATAATGGTAATAGCAATAATAACAATAAGACGAAGAAGAAAACCTCTTATTATTTATAAAGTAAAAAACTTGTTGTTGTATGAGGTAGGACTACTGTTATATCTTGGTGGGCAGTTAACACTCAGAGAAAATCGAATGTTAATAAAAGGTTTATTGGACAGTCTGACTGTATGAGCATGCAGCAACGACAAACCTCTTGGCCAGTTCACGAGTGACATCGATAAGGGACATGCTTAGGTTCTGACTGTGCATCTCCTGTGACACGCTGGGTCTCTGTTCACGGCAGAATTGAAAGTACGCTGTGATTACACGTTTGGGCGGTCGGGGCTTAATAGCGCCAACTTGAAGCGACGATGTTTGACGACGCTCCCGCCTAGCATCGCCATCGGCTCGTCGATTCTGTTAGTGTTTTGCAAATGTTGTTTGAAAACATCCTATCAATCAAGTGTATATCGACAATACCACAACTAGCACAGTAAGGTAACCTCTGCCATTCATGGCAAGTGGAAGCATAAAAAGCTTATCTAAATCGTAGATAAAAATCAAAGGAAAACTAACCCATTTTCTGAAAAAAGACTAAAGACAAAAGACACAACCTTCTTTCCAATTACAATCCTCACGAGTTGCGTAATATTAGTTCAATTTATCACTTTCGATGTCAATATGAAAGCGTTAAACATCTTAAATGAACCAAGTCAACACTATTGGCCTGATTGAAAATTGGTGGTATGTTTAAACAGTCAGAGGGATAGTCAGACCGATGACAAAATAGGCTTGCATTCACGCATTCACAGCGACTTTGTTAAATTTTCACCCATTAAGAATGATGTGAGGTCTCGTTCCGTTATTGTTTTATATATTTTTGAGCGTTCAATTTTGATGGTAGGCCATACGGTCAGTTTACAAAGCAAACAACGTTCAGATAGCAGAAGTTTTGCTAGAAGAACCTTTTGCTGATGCTTTGAAATTAATTACAAAAGAATTTAGAGTTCATAAAGTATCACCCTACGGCTTCAAAGTTTCAAAAATTATTTGCAGATTTAAAATGCGACCAGTACATTAAAACACATCAGAACATAGGAAAACACAATAGAATTGAATCGGGTAAAGTAGTAAAACTGCACTGAAATTTCAAAAATTTCACTGAAATGGCAAAGAGCCTACCTTTGAACTCTGAAAAATCCTTCATAATAAGGATTATCATTTCTGGGGACCCGTTTGATACTCTACTAGGTATTCTAGTGAAGTCGTTGACTAAAATTATCTAGAGTTACGAAATTACGGTGTATGTGTATATATATATATATATATATATATATACATAGGGGAATTTTATTGTAGAAAGTGCAAACAACAGTTATTGTTATGTACATGAGCAATCCGGGACCATAACGACATTATACGAAAATAGTAAAGATAATTGTCGCTGTTATTATTATTACTATTTTTATTGTTAGTATCGGTACATAGCTATGATGACAGCCATCTGAATACGCATAAGAAATCAATAAACATAAATTAGACCGTTTCACACTAAAATTCTGGTTAATAATCAGTTTTCAATTTGTGTATGTCTACTGGACTCCAGGATTATAATGAAATTCAAGCGTTGGCTATAAAAACGATAAATAATACTTCACCGATAGATCTTATAGGTATCGTTGAGGGCAATGTTAACAATACTCGCTATGTGCACAGCGGGATCAAAAGAGTGGCTTTTAGGATATATACCCTGATGTAAATGTAAAAACTAAAATGTAACAAATATACCCTCATAGCAAATTCGTTTCCCAACAGCATGTGTTCGCTCGCTTTGTTTACGAAATGCACAAAAATTAATTACAATGGACTAAAACGTACATAGAAATGGAAGACGTTGATTATACCGCGCATACCTCTTCATCAATATGATCATCCTGTTTTGAGATATTGGCGGCGGCCTTATTGAAGTGCGCCCGGAGTGAAGTTTCCATAACAAGCCACGCGTCCATGCACCGACTTATGAGCTCGTTACGTACCATGTCAGAAAAACGATATGATCGCGACCTTTTTCCCGTGCTGTGTTCAAAGGAACCGTCATAGGTTCGCATAAACTCTTCTTCGACAAGGTCAATAAATAAGTCGAGCCCAGTGACTGGATCGGCCGTAGTCGTCATCACCAAACTATTACCAGCACGGCAAGGGTATAGAGATTACTTAAGTGCTTATTGACTGTAGCGCCATAATCTAGCAATCTAAAATACTTTGTTAGTGGTCAGCGTGAAAGTTTTAGATACCAGGGCCAGGAACTCTTTCAGGGGTTTGGAACTGTGTCGAAAATGATGATTGGTAAAGCCGTGATGGTAATTTGTATGGAGCGATTTCTCCCGACCGTCACGTTGGAGCTCTACGAGGTCACTGAAGATAGTGAAGAATGTTTCTCATGTCTGAGCTATTCACAATGTCTACTTGGCCACTGGCAACTGACCCATGAGTTGTTTGCACAACAGTAGGTTTCTTCTTTGAACATGATTGACGTGCCCAGAAAATTTTCACCGAACTTCTGCACGACTGTACGGTAATTTGAACCCTGAATTGAATTAGCAATAACATACACTTGCGTTGTTTTCTGCAGATTGAGCAAGTTGCTCGAACTAAAAATACGTTTCTTAAAAGAATGACAAAGTCTTGAATTTTTGTGTATGCCAGAGTGCGCATGCGTTGCGATTTCCTCAGGCCAATTAAAAAATCGGCTTTGGTTTCGCCTCGTGAGCGGCACCTTAATTTTAAAGCAGACATGGAAACTTCGTGTCTGAGCGGCTCAGTCATCTACTCATCAATGTAACGTCCTTTAGTCGATGGACTATTGAACTGCGTATTTTACTGGAATGCGATCGTATTTTACTGGAATTTGGTTCTTTAATAATATGATGTGTATGTATGTGTTATTAAGCGGCTAGTAATTTTTCCCACAACGTCTGGTACGTGAGAACAAAATTACAGGAGCTGCATGAAATTAAGAAAAGGGAGCGAAGTATCTCCAATCATCGACTTCCCCGACACATTTATATACAAGAAATAGAAACCTAACCCAAGACTTTGCTGCGTGTCGCGGTTGGCTGCGCGTTTTTAAAAAATAGCGCTTGTGTCGGTCAGTGCCTTTTACAGCAATTAAGTTTTAAGAGCCTATAACTTAGTGACCTTGAAAATGCTTGTATTATTTAAATGCATGAAAATATTTTGGGTTCATTTAAACTTTTATTTTTAAGCAAGTAAAGTGTTTAGAGGCCATAGCCTTTTTCTATGGATACACGATGTGAAGTAGAGGCGGTTTGTGATGATGACAAAAGCTTGATGATGCAATCAACATTGATCAAAGGGTACCTACTCTTGTAACAAACAAGCACATGTGGTTGAATTTTTTCTATAAAATTAGAGACGTCAGTTCAGCTGTAGCTATGTTCAAGTACCAGTAAGTTCAAAAAGTTACGATGGCTTTTTCAGGGCGTCAGATCGGACACTGGTGACGCGTACCATTCAATTCTGTCGGCGTATGGCAGCTCCAACCTAACGTGTGGCTCTCGGTCCACAGCCTGAGTGTTTATCCTGCTTATCTAACCTGCTTAATGGGCGCAGTCTTTTGGGTAAACTAAAAAGCACCCTCCACCCAGCCTTGTCGGATATGTGCTGAGATTAATTTATCGGACCATTCCTGTTTTATGGGGGCAAACTTTGGAACCCATGCATTTTTTTCGACGAGTTTAGGAGGATGATCATTTTAAAAGGCTGGCATATCCGTCGACCATCCTTGAGATCAAACTAATGGAACGGATTCATCAGACCAGTGTTTTTTTAATAAAGCAGATTTTAACGACCATTCTTGTTGTTCCTGTAGATGAGAGACCTTCTCGGACAATCTTGTCTTGGCGGAGGTCATTGTCCAATAGCGCTTAACAGTCGCCGTCTGAAGGGTCTCATAGGACCATGTTTTATTCCAGAAGTGTCCGACCAAACTTCCTTTATGGCGGCTGTCTGAGGTTTCTCCGAGCACTCATGCATAAGTTTTGTGGTGTGTTCACATTGCTTCGGACATTCCTGCCTAGTTGACTCCGACTTCGGAGTTCAGTTGTTTTACGAAGTTGCGAGATGCACATTTTCATTCCAATCTTTGTTGGCGGGCTCCCGATCCTGCCTGACAGCAGCGCCCTTCTCATTTCAGTTCTGTTTAGCGGATACAAGCGATCAACTTTGAGTCAGCGAAGCACTAGGAATAGAAACCATAAGCTCTGCGAGATTTTTGGCCTCTACCCCATGCTCTTTTGACTCAATTTTTGCACGAAATCCTGCTTCATCGACGAAATACCGTATGTGACGCTTAGTTCCCTTTGGCAGCATAAATGAGTATGAGCCGTTGACGTTACCGTCTTCGTCTGTTTTTTCCTCATGGCGCTGGTTTGCTTCAATATCATCCGAAGAAAAGGCGAAATGATAACTCTTGGATGAGTTGTTCGCAGCGTAATTTGTGAAGCATGACTAGACTCGGAAGATTGATGATAGCTTGGTATAGCCAGGGCGATTGGGCGACTAAGCACACAACGTATGTAAACATTTGCAAGAAATATAAAAAAAGAAGAATGCTTTATGCATTGCTTAGTATTCTATGCTAAATAAGGTGAGGTCGCATCTCATCTGCTTAGTAGATTTCGTGCAGGCGGAACGTCATGCGGTTGTTGCAGATGGTCTCTGTTTTTTTGTTGCATGAACGATAAAAGACATCGCTGCAAGACGTTTCTTGTCATTTCTTCTGCTACTACCTATAAAAAACCTATAGGAATGTATTAGTCGACGACACCACATACTCAGATTAAGAGCGTGCCTTATATACACCCTTATTCGGACTCTTAACTTTGTGGCGTTACCATTGAGTTCTGGTTCGTACCATAGATCGAGCCATCTCGCTAGAAGAAACTGATCGCCAGCAGCTGGTGTTTAGTTAAATACACTATGCCGCCTCTCTTCACTTTATGATTAAAAACCATACTGGTGAGGGTAACTTGAGTTACCTTCGCATGTCAACGTATTGGCCGAGTAGTGTTAAATAGAACTGTAGGAATTCGCGTGATTTTCATGTTAAGTTGTACGCTTACCAGGCTGAGAGATATTTTCACTAATAGCTATATGCCATCTATGGCACATTCTGGTTACAACAAAGGAAGCGTATGATACGGCTTCTTTATATTTGTGTGACCTATCGCATGGAGGACTTGTCGTCTGCGGACATATAGAAAAATCCAGTATAAATGTGAAATAATCACGGGTGTAAACGTGTTGCCTCTCTGTTGCTACGCGTAGTTCCTACCACACCAACCGAGTCATGCACACTTAACAGAGCCGACAAAAAATGCAACGATTTATTCAAAACGGATTATGAGTTGCTTAAAAATATTGTCTTTGGTATAGCAAAAATGCGTAAAGCGATGACAAACGACTGTGGAAACTAATGCGCTTTTGACGGGAGGGAGCCACTTGTACGTAATCGCTAGGATTATATTAATGATTACAAAATAATTCTTATGTGTTTTGTGCTCGACGATTATCAAACAGCAAAACATAACAAAACATGTGTGTCTGGTTTACGGAGTTGTTATACGGCGAAAATTTTTGCTTAGAGATTTTAAGTTAAAAAACTTCATCTAGGACCCCATGCTAGAAGGCATTTCACTCGGTATGGTAGAAGCTCATAATACAGCAGCCTAGTGTGTGGATCCTACTTTCACAGACCTTGTGGGACAACTTCTAGCAGACACAAGCTTCACTCTCTGAGTTACAGTAAGATTCTTCGCAGAGACCGTAGACACGCAGAATTTAGTGCTGTTATTAGAAGAGGCGTCTTTCCGATTTATCCATGAAGAACCAACACGGTCGAGCAAAACGATTGGGGTTTCTAACGAATTGGCTTAAACAAAATCTAGTGTGAAACTGTTATTTACACGGAATAAAAAAGATCAAGGAATATCACCATTTTATAAAATTACGTAAATTCAGTATCTATCTATGTATCCTGCAAGCTTAATAAACGACGTTACCCTGAAGTACCTACAGGGCTAGCTTTTGATTACTGTCTAACTGGCATAAACATTGGCGAAACTGAAAACCAGAAACCTATCTAATAAAAACTAGTTTAGGGGCTCTTCTAAAACACGAATTCCAAAGTATTTGTACATTCTTAGTTTTTTGGCAGAGCATTTATTTGATTCTGGCTTTTTGAGGAAGCCATCATATACGTTCTCGGCGTTCCGCTTCGAAGCTAGCTGCAATTAAGACAAGAACCAAAACCTGAAAAATGGCCTGAAAATCGTCGCCTCGTTTTTGGAACCCATAACTCTATCCATAATATGCTGTAAATGATTAACTTGAATAGAACCATGGGTTTTCGGTTTTAGTCTTCTAAGCTGCATACAAATCTGTACAAACAGCAATTATATATAAACAAAAATTAATTGTCTCATCTTAATATTATTTGTACATCACATGACCTAATCATCTGCATGTTTAACAAATAATCTACAAGAGAGATAAGCCGGCAATTAGAAACACTTTCACGGTCCCTTTTGTTTTTAAATCAGGAAATAACTTCGGCCTTGAATAGAAATACTTCAGTTTTCAGGTGTAACAATAATGATAACAAATGCTAAAGGGCGAGCAAGAGCTGATGAGAAGTATTATAGCAGCTTGCTAAGCATGGTCAAATAACCAAGAGCTTAGTCCACCTTAGTTCAATCCAGAGTCTTTTGCGTTTCCAGTACACTAACCCCTGGAAAAGGAAGGTGGTAAGCTTTTCTCCTTTCAAGTGAAAGCTAGCTGTGGTCGGATGTCCTTTTTGACGTTTAACCTAGCTGCTGTATCGGAGCCGACGAAGTGGTTGTTCAATTCGTCACCAACAGCTAGAGGAGTCTCCAGGCGATATAAAATAGACTAAAAAATTCGAAGAAGCGCACAGCTGTTGTCTACTCTATCACACGAGGTATCAATGAATTCCCATAGTTTAGAAATATTACGCTGCGGGGAGGTAAACCTATTAATAAAAAAAGTAGTCCTGAATAAACGAGCCTGATGAGTTGAGAAAATCGTTGCGGTGTTGTGTCTTAGACTCCAGAGACCCCAAACTAATATACCGGTGGTATAGCTTGTTTACGTGACGTCTGAGACGATGAAGGTCGACAGAAAGTTTAACTATATTATGACATTGGGTCATACTTGGCTTCAAACTTGGAAACATTTATCACATTCTGTTAACAAAGAGCTGCTGAGAGCACTAAAGGCATCTTCCACATCGTCCGCATCAAGCACTTTAAGCCAGCTGAATCGGTCAATACTATAATAAAAGCGATTTGTGCTTCATATAGTTTTACAAGCTCGGACGCCAGTGGCAAAGAGCTAACAACATTTATAGCAGAATTCTTTGTCATAACAACTGTAACTAAATGATGATGAAAAACAAAGAATTGCGGCAAACTTCCGAAAAGATATTCAGATTATGCATCGTAATTACTAATAGCTATATGATCGATAAATGTTCTAGAAGATGAACGAGTAGCTTCATCGATGACATGACGGGAATTCCTCGAAAAGAAGAACCGTATAAGTATTATTAACACAATTCTAATCCTTGCAGGGTCTTAATTATTATCCACTTGAGTGCATTATATATATATATATATCTATATATATATATAGAACTTTTTAAAAAAGGGATTTCCTCAATACCGCCCTGGTAAACGTTACTGAATGACATTTAGAATATTCCGCATTTAGTCTTACATCCCTTTATAATTCCCACTAGGTGCAGCAAGCACAGTAAGTGCACGTATATGTCTGAACAATGATAGCATGAATTTCTCCATTTGTAATAGAAATTCCATTTTATAGCTACGTTAAATTAACGTTTTAGTAAATTTAAATTAAGTGAACACCGTACTCCTCTATCCAGGGAAAGTCTACTAAGTAAATATTTCTCTTTGGCGCAAATTTGGGAGGAAACAAAATATGGGTCTATCGTGTTAATATTTGTAAATACAAATATTAAGAATCTAAACCCATTCGATGACAATTCATGGTCAATTCTCCTCTTAAAGTTTATACAGTCGTTTTGCTTTGAAAATATCGATCGAATAATTTTTTCGCTAGTAGATCGAATCCTGGCAATCTACCACCGCCGTTTCAGAAATACCGGTCGAACTGGTGGTGGGGAATACCACTCAATTTTGTCTTTATGTGGCAGCTCAAGTTTCACGTTTGCAGATTTGTTTTCTCCAGAAGCATTTGTGAACCACTTGAGGCGATATCCGCTCGCAGAGTTGTAACCCTGGTGATCTGTACTTTTGTCGCTCCACTCAGCCTTGCGATTGGCAGACTGCAGCTGGTTTAAGGGGTCAGCTGTGTGGGCTGGCTCTACCGGAGCGGAGTTATCTTCGCCGGATCAGCCAAACTTTGTCCCAGACCATTCTTTTTGACGAAGAGGAGCAGAGGCGTTGTCTGCAAACCACTCTTTCTGCTTAATAGGGGCATCCTACGCGGGCCATAAGGCATCTTCGGTCGAACCTTTACTTACTCGAGCCAAAGCCGGATCTTCAGACCATTCCTGTTTCAAAGGAGCGGATAGCGAGGCCCAAGAAACCTTTCTGATAGAAGCTGGTTTGGGCGTCCAATGGGAGGAGGAGCAGACACGTTATTTAAGCAGCTTTGCGGCTGAACGATATGAGCGGAGTCGTCAGACCAACCTCGCTTAATTCGAGCAGTCTTTGGAAACGACTCTTGTCGTTGTTTGGTACGAGGGGCTCCCTCGGACCTTTAGTCCGTCGTATTTGACGAGCCTTTTTTGGCAAAAGCTAGCTGAGGAGTTTTTACCCAACCTTTCGTCAGTCGCGCAAAAGATCCGTTCTTTTCAAACCATCCTTGTTTAACTCGATGAGTTGGACATTCAACCTCTTTGCAGTGATGCGGAGCGCCTATTCTTGGTCTTGCTTTGTTTGGCTGGGGCCCAACCCTGACGCAAAGCGGCGCTATTTTCAAAAACCATAAACTTTACATTGGCCGGATTTTCGGCCTCAAGTCCGTGTTCGTTGGATTCTATTTTAGCTCGAAAACTTCGTCCTCTATGTAGCGCACATGCCGTTTAGTTCCATCTGGCAGGGTGAACGAATATGACCCTCTCACGTTCTCATTTTCACCTGAGTGCTCTTCACGCTGCTGACTCGCTTCAATATCGTTCGATGAAAAAGCAAAACGATAACTTTTGGCTGTGTTGTCTTCAAGACCAGCATACGACGCATGTAGATACGGCAAAGTGTTAATAATTTGGAGTCGCCCAGGAGATTGCTATGAGCGCTTACAAAACATATGTCGTAGCCTGCAAAACCAGAGATAACATGGGTTAAAGGAGAGCGAATCCAAGTAACACAGACACCAGATGGCAAAAATAAGCTAGGTTTTAGGATCACGAATTTTCACCATTTGTAAGCTCATTTTAATTGATAAAAGAATCCCTACATAAATAATAGTGGACAAGTCAAATACCAGTGCCCATTATCGTAGTACGACTCGTGCGAATTTGTGTCATCCAAAAAACGTTACGCATGCGAATAACTCTATACACGTGTCCTGGAACCTAGTGGTGCATTATAAAACATTCTTGCTAGTGGTCGTTCATACCATATATGGGGCCATTTTGTTAGCAAGCACCGTTTTTACCTGAAGGTTGATATTCTGCATTCAGCGTTCTTCAGTTAAATATTCTTGCTTTTGTCCGTAGTACATGGGTAAGTGTGGTTCAGGTCGTCTTCACATGTAAATGTCGTAGAATCAGACAGAGCAGTATTATATAGTGTTGTAAGGAAATCTAAGACGCCATCCTATTAAGTGGTACGCAAAGTAATGCCATTTAAATTTCTTCATCTTTCACTTTAGCTCCCTACCATATAACGTTTGTTCACATCACTCACGACGTTTTGTTTGCACCTTGCGGCTGAAGTCAGTATTACCCAGTCTCAACGACTGGTCGCGGGTTTGCAGATAGACTTTCACTGGCCGATGCCCCTTTTTATGCACCGTGGCATCGATGCACCTTTGGCACGCACAGAGTGCCTAAGATACTATGCACGAAACTATGGCTTGCACGAGCTATATCTTGTCTCTACAATACGTTAGCCCATCCACGCAGAATTAAAACTACCGATAAGTACGTCTGAATTAGTTGACTTCTCACATCATAGAATCTAGTGAACTACGCTAAACGCCAGGCTTCATTCAACGGATGTTCAGTCGATTCGACCAGAGTTGATAATATTACGTAATGCCGAATATCATATACACGACGCATGCCACAAGTCCTAATATGATGTTTGGGGATATTAGTGATTTTATTATTTGTTTGTTAGCATATTAAAACAGACGTCAATCTTGTATAATTAGAAGATAAGGCATGCGGTTATACTTGATTTTCACACGGCGCACTTATCTGACGAAATGGCGAAAAACTATGTGGTAGTCACTAACTTCCTAGAATTTTGTGTAATTATTACGTAAGAATTGAAACAGTACATGGGCGGCTGGTAAGAACTTATTAATGTAATCAAGCGGTCAGTTAATATTCAATACAGTAACGTTTTACTAAGGTTATTTTGCGGGCTTTGATTTACGTTATTATATTACATGTGATAATAGTAGCATCTTGGACTACGACTGCACGATCCGTTTTTTTGTACCGCCACAAAAATATATCAATGTATATTCTCAGAAGCTCCTTTTTTTTGTAATTCCTAAAGCCACTTCTAATACAAGCTTATCGCACAATAAAGGCTTAAATAAATAAAACTGTCCCTACGAACAATTTGCACGTGGCTAACGCATAATCGACAATCTGTCATACGTACTGTCTGTTTGAATAAGTAAGGATTCCTCCACATGCAGCAATTTTGCTCATTTATGCGTTTATTGTGATCAAGGTGGGCTTCCAGATAATAGGGAGCATTTCAAGTTAACTATTATTTACGTTAAAACCAGTTATTACTGGTTACAGATCATTAGCTTTCAAATACTACCACAATCTTAACTGAAAGTTATTTTATAAATTTTTGAGAGCTTTATAAATTTTTGAATGCCTATTTAACATATAACATGATATCGGTGAACGCCTTGGATTTATATCTTTAAACCTCAAACCTTGCTCCTTAATTCTTAATCATGTTAGGTTTATGCCAACATGAAATATAAAGTGTTGTAAAAGGAGACAAAGTAAAATTCGGTATACATTTAACGGTGCTTTACCTCATTCTGACTAGTATAAAGGTGGAAGGGTCTGCCGGAACAAGGCTATTAACTTTGCCTTCTTGGTACAGAGCTTGTTTGTCATATCAAGATAATACCTGTCACAACACGCAAGTCAAGTACTTTACAGGCGCCTGCGATGAATGCGGCGTATTTACTGAGACGTCTATTGTACATTCACTTTCCTTGCAGATCATAAGATTTATATATTAGTCTTTTTAATTCATTGGGAAATGCAACTATGGGATTTGGACTTCAGAGTACATGCAATGGGAGTTTACATACTAGTACGCGCTTTTAAGTTCTATTGATTTATCCCCAATCCTGCAAAATGTTAAATTTTTGTCAATGTGGCGTAACTTGTTCTTTTGGTTTTTATAACATGTTTTTTTCGGCCGACTGCTTCTTGCTCGTTTAATATTCTTCTTGTGCCCTCGCCGTGAAACTCGTGCTGTTTGAGGGCATTGTATCCAGTCTGAGACCGGATTTTTAACCGGGAGGCTTTTTACGTTTGTAAATTTAGAAAGCTACTTTAACTATTGAAGCAATACTTCTTGATGGTATTAAGTCAATTTACCCATCGAGATATCCGTTAAAAACTTTTTATGCAAAAAAATATTTTATGCATCTATCGTAGACAATTCTAACGAGAATTTAATGACGACGCTGAAAAGAAAGTAAGAGTTGCGTATCTTATGATATATGCCAAGGGTCATACAACTCTCAATGCAAACGTCTTTCTGGTCCATCAAGTACCTAAAAATGAATACTTCTTTGCATTTGTTCAGTTACTATAATTCAGATTAGACCATCTCAGCTTAAAAGGTCCTACAAGCTAATATAAAATTCGCGGAAATGACGCCTAGGGTAGCCAGAATACAGTATCCTCAAGTGCCCAACTGCTTGTTGTATATCAAAGACCAAGGATGATCAAGCCAAAAATAACAGAAATGGTAGAGTTTTCTCGAATGTTTTGTTTAGTCAGCATGGCGTGTTAATGCTTCACATATCGCGTAATGTCTCGAGCTGCAATAATGCGCATCACAGCAATAACATGCTTTTCATTCAATGGCTTCGATAAGTTTGCCGAGTTTTCTTATCCATTTTCTGTCGTTTGAAAAGCAGAACAGCTCGTCGAAATTATATCCCATCAGTGTAGCTCGTTCAGGTCACGCCGAAAGGTACTTGGATACAACACGCTGTGTTTCTGTCACACCAATGCCATGGTCAATGTTATCGTCCGCACCTTCGTGGAATCTGCTGGTTGTTAGTGAACATTTTGAAGAGGTCCTTTTCACTCACTCACCATTCATCGTCAGTCGCCACACTTCGACACCGGTTTTAATATGGTCCTTCTTATTTATAACTCCGGCGTTCGTCATGGTGGGAGATTAGGTCCAATCCAAGTCTGTGCCAGCCATCGCCATCGGTCCCTAAGTTCCTTCAGCTTACTCGTGTTGAAGGGCCCAAACACCATGCTATGGGGCGCCATATGGCGCGTGATATATTCTGGTTCGGCATTTTTCGTGTCCGTCCTAGAAGAAATACGGCTGTTGGTCACTGCCGATGCTGCCGTCACCGCGACTCTTACGCCGATGCGGTCGGTGTTGACGGTCGACAAATATATCTGTAGCCTGCTAAACTTAAACATTCATTGCACCCTAATCTGTAACACCCGCAATAGACGATTGCCACCCACCTGATGAATATGCACTAATCAAACATTCCAGCGCGACCGCAGTACGATCTAAAGACGACAGCGTCGTCATGCACTAACATTTACGTACTCGCTTGCTATAAGAGTAAGGTATAATGTGTTGCACGGAGTCGATCGAATGCGGTTAATGAGCGGTTTAAAAAATGACAATCGGAAGGGATTCACGGTTCGAAGTGTCGATTACAAAGGTTTGGATAAATCGTACGCTGATCAGCATATTTTCGGACGGAAGGAAGAAGATCGAATTTTCCATTATTCCACTTGGTCAGATGTAAAAAATTGTATATCGTTATTAGCTCATTGAGGAGTGTTTATAGATTCCTATTTTTTGATGACTTCAGATCTAAATATGGGCATAAATACAGGGCAAAACTGGACGAATACAATAAAATAAGAACTAATATAATAAAAATATAAAAATAAGTGGGGCTATATACAAATATAGGACTCATTGATACAATGTTGTCTTTGCATTCTTACATTCAAAGAAAAGGTTCTGTCGGCATGGTTTTGTTGAAACCATACGTGTGCCGTTCCATTCGTTGCCCTATGATGTTCTAATTTTGACATGACACGAGATAGTTACACACGAAATCATCTAAGGTGCAGTTCCGCATTGTTGAGGCACTGAAGCTCTTTCTTCATGTAACAATTAATACGTTTTGGTTTTACAGGAACTTGAGTGGGTTTCGGCAACTAACATACTTTTTCGCGCATTTGTATAACAATCGTATTTCCTTTTTTCTTGACATTGCACTTCATGCGCCGTGTTGAACTTGTATGAAATTGTCCCCTTCCTATAATTGAATAACCTGATGCTTTCATTGGACCTGTTATGTGGACTGCTTGACGCTGCTACAGTATGGGCGGCATCGATGACTCGGAGCAGTTATTCCGTTGTTATTTATAAGCATAATTCCCATTATCATTTTCGCTATCTCAAATTATTAACGATGCGTATCCTCGCAAAGTACTCATTTTTAGCTGCGTCAGCGTCTAATCAAATTGACTTACAATCCTGAAATATATATATATATATATATATACTATGGTAAAGTAAGTTTGATTGGAACTGTTTTCCATAGAATTTGGCTGCTTCTTGGGCTCTTAAGGTCTGCTGGTTCGTTTGCTGAGCTTTCCTACAGTAGCCGCATTTGTTACGTCGAGTACGTCTTATTATAACGTACCGTACCACCCTGTTGGGTACAGGCGTTAGTCTGTTCTTTTAGCATTCTCGAACCAAAGGTCGTTATTTCGCTTATGTCAACGAAGCACACACTCACAAGTATTGTTCGTGGAATGCGTTAATTTTTTGAACATACCATAATAATGTCTCGCGTAAATGGTTTCCAGTCCATGACATTGTCCCTATCTGGTTCCTACCGTGATTTGAACAAAGAAATCCTATCTCAAATTGGGTTAGCATCGCGCAAAAAGGCTTTATGGAACATAACGCTTTCAAAGACACTTCGGCCAAAACTGGAAATCAGCGAGTCTTGCGCTGACGCCGGTATCGGTATCGTCCTTGATGAGGAACAGTCTATGTGGACGGTGATTAAAGCACTCTTCGGATATAGTCCATCATATGATTTGCAAGAGCACTGGAGCTTCAGCAAGTTGCATATTGTAGCCGTTCTGCGCAGCAGCCCCGAAGATTACCTCTGTTCGGTGAGGCATACACTTACTGGCCACATGGCAATATGCCGAGTGCTACGACGTAAAATTGCTCGACCTCATAAGCGAGTGTTCGAAATGGAGAAAAAATGCTGGCACAAAGTGTCGTTCTGTGGTCAGGTTTGTATGTTTTCTATTCCCTAGCAAATACGTTCTGCGCATTGGCAACCAGCTAGCGAAGACTGTTGTAACTACCACGAGGATTTGTGCTGCTTGTATTTGAAAATCTTCACTCATTTGTTTCGTGGGTCTATTCTTCACTGATGAACATGCCAATAGCCAGCTTTGTACATTTGACGAACGTGTTAATGCTTTCTCCACATTAAACATGAAAATCCTGTGGGGTATACGAACGTATTTACACATAATTGAGGACGCGTAAAATATTGTGCGAATATTATTTTTTGCGCATTTATAACAAATTTGAATGTGAATGTGAATGAACAAAGCTTGAATTGATCAAAGAATAGATTAAAGAGAGATAAAAAGCAGATAAATATATCTATCCAGCAATTAGTAGCTAATTTAAAATGTCACTTTCAGGTACTGACCTGTAGAGTCTACTACAAAACGCATAACCTCGATGTCTTTATCTGTGAATACTTTCATGGTAGTTTACTCAGTGAACTGTTAGCCGAGGGTGTGATTCAACCCAGGATTATTACTAAAATCATCTCGCAGGCAAGTCTATGTATTTATTTTCTGTGTAGAATTGGTGTTGCACTATATTACATTATGTAGCGAATAGCAGAAGATCTAGTGGAAATTTACCACCATCATATTCGATGTCTAGCAGTTTTTCGTCATTTCCTGAAATTTTTAATAAGTAATTGAGTAATTGAGCGTTATCAGGAAATACCCCTTGCAACGGAGAACGGTACGCAAGTCTTGCATACCGTTTTCCGCACTTGTAATAACAATTATTTACCTAGTCTGATCGTCGATGTTTCACTGTGCGCCTTTTAATGAGTAGGGACGTTAGTGAAGGTCATACTTGCGCACTACAAGTTTTTCTGCTAGGTTCGTGCTTGTCTTACTAAATATTTTGTTCATTCATTGACAAGGTGAAAGCGTTTTGCGAGGCACACACGGCCTCACCAAATTGTGCGTGCATCGGCTCTCGTCTGGTATCAAGAAACTATAGTTGTCCAAATTTTCAATTTTGCTTTTCGTGAGCAACTAATTGTAATTGCTCGTTCTTCGTTCGCTTCACTATTTCATTGTGTATTACTGTGTCATAACCTCTTGAGCCGGCGCGTCATTAAGCAAAAGATTAGAGTTGCGTACACACGATTCATCGCCCTAGCTATATGTCACATCTCATGCTAATCATAGCGAAGTTAATGGGGTAATCATAAGTTAGTCAAAGCGAGGAAAGGAAATGCTGGGGTAGCACGGCGTGACAATCATACATAGTACGGCCAACCCAAGAACGAAAAAAATTATTATTATTCACTTAGCGTTCTCAGTAGTACTGTGCAAAAGTTGTTGATTATTTTGTATGAATAACTGTTACTCAATATTTTTCTTTTACACTAGCCAATTTTTAAATGATGCTTATATTTATTTAAACGTATTGTCACTGAAAACTATGCAGGTGGCTTTTGCTATTTGCAGTATGCACAATCAAGGGATGATATTCCGCGGTGTGGCGACTCAGAGCATCCTTGTTGACGCCGATGGAAATATTCGTTTATTCGACTTCCAGTTTGCTATTAATAAAGAATGGAGCTTTTACCCAGCTGGATTTCTTCCATACATGGCACCCGAAATGGTGGAAGGTAGAAAGGCGTATGGACCAGAGGTTCGTGGTACTTCATCCCTCGGTCACGATTATATCTATCTCCGTTCAGAATAATTCGTATTTAGTATTACTTGCAGTTAATATGTAGCTTTCAAATTATAAAGATGATAAAAATCCACTTCTTCATAGAACAAGATTATTCATTTTTTTTACTTTTAGCCACCAGTTGGTAGCATCTGTAAATGTGCCGTTAAACATTATGCTATTAGTTTGGTCGTGTACAACACGATACATTAGCATCTTTATTTGAATAAAAGGATGCCCATAAGAAATAAAAATATAGCGTAAGATGCCCGTTTCGCAATGAATTTTTTCTATTGTCCATAAAATTACCACACACAGTCAGAATACACAGTCAGAGCATATTGTTCAGTTAAGCATGTTGCAGTCGTTCCTAGTGTGCAATTTCAATATGGGCGGGTTCTATCGATTGCATGTCGAGATTCAACTTTACAAATTCACGGCGTCTGCACGCACTTCATGGCATCAATGTGTTTTGTTATGCACGATCTTTATAACAATAATTCAAACTTTGAAGGTGTTGATGTAACCTTCAAATCCTATTGTTCTTCGCTTGCAACTTTTTGCTATATTAAGCGCAAGGATGGCGCACACAGGTGTTCGTTCCTTGTTAAAAAAAAAACACGTAAAGAGTACTGAATATAAACGAATATAATATTACTATATGTTGAGTCGTTTGAATTTTTTGTTTTGTCGACTCAGGTGGACTACTGGTCCCTTGGAATTTTAATGTATGAGCTAATCGTCCGCCATAGCCCCTTAAGCATCTTTTGCTGGATGGTCGGACTTCGAGACGTTCGAGATCCGGAGTATTCCATGTTGCTCTTAGCGCACATGCCCATCCGGTTACCAACAAATATCGACCCCAATGCCAAGGCATTGATGCTGGAACTTCTGCATGATAATCCTAGTCTAAGAATCGGCTGCAGACGTCGCGGCTTTGACGAGCTGCGAAATCATCCGTATTTCGATAACGTTGTCTGGGAAAGCTATTTAGATTTCGCAAGAGCCGAGAAGAGCAACGTGCAGAAGGTCTCTAATGAAACTTTTCACAGCGCGCTTATACCAATCGGAAGGACTGTATCAAGTATTGCAAGGTAATAATACAAGATTAGTTTCATGATGGTTAGGATTGGAAATTAGTGTTTAAGTTATTCGGTAATTAGGATGTCATCGAGTTCAAATTTTTTTCTTCCTTCAGATTATCTGTTGAAGTTATTGTTTTAATAAATCCTTGACATCGTACGCTTCGATTAAAGTACCTTTCAGTAATGATGATGGCTAACAGATGGCCAAGTGACCGAGCCTTATTTATTTAAAGATTCTAACTATCAACTATCAATTAATCCCTCTGTTCAAAAAGTGATTCCCAAATATTGCGGTTGTGTCTATGTCTTCAGTTATATGACATGCATTGTTAGAGTTAACAATGATCACCTTATACTTTCCTTTAGGCTCTGTGGTTTACGAGAGGAGAAAACACGTAAACGATTCGCTCAAAATCTCTCGCGTGTCAAGGACTAATGTTATACATACAAGAAGAGGACTCTTGGTAGAGAACCTACAACAATTTACTAAACACGCGAGGAAACCTTGAAACTCTGAGGAAACGTGAACCTTGCTCTGCTTATACCTAGATTATAGTGGGTGTAATTTGATGGCTGATTCGTTATCGCCAACCTGAAATTTAAGTTGAAGAATTTGCGTTTTTTTATGGAGGAGCTTATTGTTAATCTGGTTTTTCTGATGAAGGTTGATTCGATATTGTACGTACCATTTCCTAAATACAATTATGCCAGGAAAATTCGCCTGGATACCATTCAGGCTGCAACTGTTAAGCTTTCTTCTTCGTAATAGATGGCTGAGCAAGCGGCACCGTTAGAACTAGATTATATTTACATCTTAAAAATAAGGCAGTGTCGGATAGGCATTTTTCGTTGATGCTTATATGTCCCAATTTATGTAACGCTTAATCAACGTGTATTTCTATTTTTAGAGCTGGTTGGTCTTACATGTTTTTCTGTTGTGATGGGTGACATAAACAAAGCGTTCGAACCGGTTTACTTCAAAGCTTAAAGCTCCCACAATACTTCAAACAAATTTGGTCAAAAAAACAAATGGGCTTCAAATATAATTTTTACTACAACAAAACGTGAGATTTTTTTAGTTTGTTTTATGCAAAATGTTCTACTTTAATTTCGTAAGGGGGATGCTCTTTGGGACGATCGGAGTTTGTTTGCAAGTTTGTATGTCACCAAGTATCTTGCTTTTCGTGTATGCCACCGTATTTAATTGCCCGCTTAGTGTGGTCATCTCTAAAATGTATACAGAAACAAACGTTAAATAATCTCGAAATAATAATAAATATATGTCGAGATTATTAATTCCCGTTTCGATTGCAATCCGATTGTGAAACCTTAGTGTTATTACTACATCGTTTAGGCAGGCCTTGTAAGTGCTTAAACGGCGAGGTAACTCGATCAGGCTTGACATACACACTTTCTTCGATATCTTTCTTCAGTTTAGCTCTCTTTAACCGCTTTATGATTCAGAATACTACATACAGTGGTACGCAGCTTACTGGTAGACCAAATACTCCAAGGGTGGGAATTCGTCTGATTCGCTTGATGAAACAGCCTTTAGTTACCGACTACCTTGTGGTCCTAACTTTTTGTGAGTGATACGGTATAGTGAGACCAGGCGCAAAAATCGCAAAAAATCTATTAGCGCGAAAATTAAGACAAAAAGGAGAAGGCCGGTAAGTCAGCCGGTCATACCATCTCCTTTCGTCTCCCATATTGATGTACCAGTACCCGTGAACAACATTCATTTTCCCCCAGAAAATAGCGGGGAGTGCCCAGATCCCATGATAAGTACAGGGCACAGCCTGTGGTTCAATAAATTCGACATTATTCAGAAACCCAATGGGTGGAAGTTGAGACGATGAGAGTATGGCGAGCTTAAGAGGCCCATTGATGTATTGGGTGAGAAGGGGAAAGACCACTGTGTGTGAGCAAAAGCCAGCAGAGTGATAGCCACGTGGGTCATTTTAGCTAAGAGCGATTTCTCCTTTTATTGAGCTGTTCGTCAGAGGTAGAAGCCTCGACCATGGGTTCTGTCCTCAAACAGGAATTTTTAATGAGTAACAATAAAAAGGGACCATTTACGGTAAGATATATTTATCTAAACATTCACATTCGAGAAATATCTACGCAAATTTGCTATCACACCCCCTGCCTTCGGCAATGGGTTATTATTGCGTTAGGACGTCTAGTTGATAAAACTTGGATGATTAAAAGCAAGCAATCAGTCAGGTTTCTCTAAACACAACTATGTTATAGCTCATCCTGAATTCCTTTAACCTCCCCAAAACATTAAAGTTACCACGTACACAGGCATTACGACGCCTTGCCTTAAACATAAAATACGTCTTAATTTATACTATGTCTAGGGGCAAGGGTATAGGAATATTTTTATCAAACAATAAAAAATCAAGCAAACTCCGTCGGCTTCACCGTATCAACCGAATATAAGGCGACATTCGTCGCCTTACATTTGGTGTGTTGCGTGTTGAGTGTTGAAGGCATTCAAAAAGCGATATTACTTCTACTTACATGCACAGAAACAGTTTTAAGCTCTAAACTTCAAATTGTTCTGATGTTCCGCAATTAATACCGACCAGCTTAACCTTAATAGCCACTTTAGAAGCCTATATTGAGTAAAATAAAAATTTTTCCAGTCAACTACAAAGACGAAAGTAGGTCTGCGAAACACTGAATGCGGACCAGATCAGTTCGTCTGCAAGCCGTTAGGGTAATTCAGAAAAACCGAGCATAGCTCAAAGAGGCAGTAAAAGAGAAGTACCGGGGCACTCTCGGTGGAATTTCCGGCTGGTCGGACTCGACAAACAAACCCGCGCTAAGTTTGAAACATAGCCAACCAAGCAGCAGACGTGCTTGCCTGCATTAAGCAGAGATAGGCGTGCTATCATTGTCAACTCAGTCGCAATGTGAGAGGAAAAAGAACATATTGAGCTTTTCTTCAGCTAGGTTAAACCTCCCGTGTCTGAAATTTGCACCCCGTTCGAAGATTTGCAGAGGAAAACGGTGCCAATCGGTTCGTTAGTTTTACTGCAGCCGGTAAGATCTGGGCAAGCAGAATCCTGGGGTTGCTGTCGCTGCCTCTTGCAAACGACGGCCAACGATATACCAATGATACAGTGCGTGCCTGTGACACCCATATGTACAAACCGTCGCAACGCCGTGGCACACCGAGCAAGCGATAGGATTAAGGACGAACGGTGGCCGAGCTCGGTGAGCCCAGTCGCAGCATTCTGTGGATTAGAGAAAAAAATTCGTGCAAGAGACAGCCTTATTAGCAAGCAACTGAAATTGGCTACAACAGAAAGTGCAACCAAGTTAACGTTGTCTGCACGTGTGATTCTTAAATAACGGTTTTAAAAGCCACAACAGTTGTGATAGCCTGCCGCTGTCTACTTACTCATTGTTATTATTATTATTATTAATTACGCAACCCGTTATCGAGTAGATGAAACTTTTGTCTTAAAGATGAAACAAAGGTAAATTCATAAGTCCAGTATTTGCAGTAAACTCTAGATATTCAAATGCACTTGTTATTATAGGCATCGAAAGCTGAACACAACTTCCACAGACTTATGCACATTTAACCAATAATACGCAAGTTCTTCTGCTTTTCGAATCACTTTACACTATGACGCTTTGAAGCTGGTTTCGAAGCTGGGTGAAATCGAGGAAGACCTGCGATAATAATTTTCATCTTGCACCCTGAATACGAACCATATAGGCGACAATAAAATTGGTAGCAAACACCACCTTAGTTCTTATGTGGTTATCACAACAAAGACGGTGTTGTATCTGTATACCTAAATTAAGAAGGGTATTTCAGGTGGGTAATAACGCGCAATATGAAACGCTACCACTTTACAAAAATTATTTTAAAGATGGCAATTCCGGACTGTTCCGCTAAGTACAATTAGCTGTGGAATGTGAAGTGACATATAAGTTTCTTCGTACGATTTGTCAGTACGCAACTGAAAACTCCTCTACCGTATATTATTTACTGTTGCATTTTATGATGAAGCTTATTTTTAAATACGACAGCCGAATTGTTTTTATTTTTTTCACAGTAGCCCCATTTTAAAAAGTCTCAAATGGTTTGTTTCTGCTTCGTTATAGCAATCACTCATTGCTGTGATCGTGAAACTTGAGTGGGCCAATATCCTGTAATTTGCGACTTTTTTTGGTGATGCAGTTGTCGAATTACACCTGACGCAAAATAACAACACAGTAACAGGCAGATAATGTCGTTACGGCGAATATAATTTCGTAAATTGTAATTCTTTTGCACTCTTCCGACGAAAATGTTACTGGGCTTTGTAAAAGATTATGTGCGTCTGGGATAATTTCGTATTCCTCGCTTCAGGGAAATGCCGCTTTTAAGAAGTACTCCGAATACAAGTCTACAAAATATTTTCAAGTATTTAGGGATTTCAAGTATTGGTGTCTACACAAATTCGTTTCACTGAAACGAAATGGACTTTAGGACAGGGTGGTAGTCATACTAATAGGTAAAGAGAGAGAAAGGGAACCTTTAGTCTTTGCTCATGTCGATTTCATGATTGGTTGCAGAAATGCTGAAATGCCGAGATAGATTTTCCTTAACATGACAATGAGAACATATAATACTATAATGCCTTACAATAAATCGTCGCCGCTTGGTTCGATTAGAGTAATAAAAATTTGGCCAAAATAACAGTAATAATGAATTTAAATTTAACTACATCGAACGGCAGTTTGTTGCTGAAACGGACGTTTACGCATTTTCTGAAAACCCGATGAAGTTTTTGAAACTATGAAACGCGATGTGATGGTATTGAGTAGTTAATTAGAAACTCGCCCACCCTTTTCTCCCTCACAAATTCTAAATAATAAAATTGGTACTGCTATACAAGAAGATCTTTGGCATTGTCTCTGAGCTCGCAAAGTTTGTTCACTTGGCTTGCATAAACACTATCAGTTGGAGGGGAGAAGACGGAGAATATATTTGAGTGCACACAATACGTAAACGACTTATGCGACTAACGGTCGCGTTGCAGATAACAACACTCTATTACGTTTGATAATATCACCTAATGGTCAAAAAGATACGCCTTACAACGGTCCCTTGTGCACGTAAACCTAGAGGCAGGACATTCTTGTGAAGGAAAAATTTGGAATTTCCAAAAAGCCATCCACATTCAAGCAGTGCGGTTTTAAGGAAAAAAATATGACTCATGTTTCCAAACCTACCGTACGGGAAACGTGTGGTAAAAGTCTCTACAAGGAGGGCTGAGATGCTGGCTGTACCTAGGACACTGATACAATGGCGACTTTTAGAGATAGCGCGTGTGGTGGTACCATGTTAGCAATGTTTGCGGCGTTACTCGTAAATGTGTTGGAGGTCACCTTCTCGAAGCCTATTATCGTTGTTTTCAAATATTTATATGTGAATACCATTCGAAGTTGACCTCTAACTCGCCGCCGCCGAAAAACACATCATTCTAATAAGAGAGGATCTTGTACCTATTCGAGAAGAGCTAGTGCGGTGGGCAAACCAAGCGGCGGTGGGCAAAGGGTTGTTCAGAAAAACGGATCATATTTGTGTACACCGCATTTTCTGGCGAGAAGGAAATGGCTTCTTTTATAACCAGGAACAAGGGCAACTATGCTGGCACTTCTTACAGTCACATAGGGCGCAGGCCGCGAAATATAGGAAGTTTGTTGAATCTCTAGCTCAGGCGGATCTTAGTATGCTTTTGTCACTTCTCTAAGCGGCATTTATTAATCGTACTCGCTGTGTGTTTACATAGCGTAGCAAAGTATCTGCAGTTGGATTTTTTACACACACGTTTTGCGCGCGCGTTCACTCCAAAACTCGCCGTGCAGGTCCACACGATGCAAAATTATAGTGTCGGATAAAAATAATAAACGAAACAGTGTTGCTCATGCTTCTTTTGTATATTACGAATGGACCGGATTAGCACAAAGAAAGTGTACAAGCCCTTTCACATTAAAGCCTCAGTGGTAATTAAAACTTGAACCAGCCATATTTTAACAGAAAGAAAGGGCGAAAACATCTAAAGAGCTTTGAACGTAACGCGTAACTTCTTTAATCAGCAGAACCACTGAGAGTTCCTCTCTGATTGCTAGTCTTGTGCTGTCTAATGATAGTGATTCTTATAAATCGCCCTAAAGGATTTTTGCCCTATTAATATAAATCATATTTCCTGTTCTAATTTTTTATTCATTGTCTGTTATATGTGTGCTTACAGACAAAACACAATGCATTCATGCCCACACATTTACGTCAGCACAGCGCAATTGGATACGCTCGTTTTCAATTTTAACCTCCAGAGCCCTAGTGCAGGCTCACATTTAGTGTTGTTGCTCGAACACTCATAGTAACACCAGTTATTTAGCTGGTTACTCTGCCAAATTGCCACACTAAGTGAGTAAGAATATATCGCTCGCTATCTTCCCAACGCCCATAATTTTGACGTGTTACAAATAATCTCTTTCATTTTATAGATTTGTATTAATAAATCTATGTAGCCTGGGAAAAGTCTCTGTATTTTATGAGCTGATATTGCTCATCTGATATTACTAAGTAGGCCTAAACGTATGCAGCTAAGCATTCGCGTAGATACCTGTCTTAACTGGTAGTCATTTGTCAACACCGAATTTCAATTACAGCCCATACGCTCTATACAGATACTTACATTTTATTTGTTGGTAAAATGTTTTGTGCTACACACCGTTTTGCATCGTGGATTCCTGACTTGTCAGGTGAGTTCAGCCAGTCCTGATTGCTTGACCTAGCTTAAACATAGTTGTATTTCGTATCTTCACACAAACGTAGGGTTCACTCTCCTTGTCGCCGGTTGGGCTCACCCTGTTGCTTCCCAAACACCAAAACGTTTAATTCAAAGACTCACCTAACCTACCTCCAGCTGCTTGTGGCCCGTTGATACCATTATAACTTTTCGGTCCCTTTCTTTTAAAATCCGTTCGTTTCTGGTGAACCATACGCCCTTTCCTTCAGCTCCAACCGTTTCCTTTAAGACTCTTTCAAACCTAAGTTGTGTTTGCAACGCTTCAGTGCTTCACCATTCCCTGTATAAACATCAAACAACGTCAAACTCACATGAGTTAACTGTCATTACCGTGTCGGGTCTCTCTAAGCAGTGGAGCAGTTCGGAGGTCTACAAAGTGTAAAAAGTCTTACTTTCTCTCGCGTTTTCTCTCGTTTAGTTTTCCAGAGCCTGCCCCTTATTCGTTTCTTCTCTTACAGATACACATATAAGAGCAGGGGCGGCAATGTGATGCGGAGGTTAATTATTCAGTTCTTTACAGAAAAAATAAGGCCAGTTATAAAACGCCGCCATAATGACGTCTGCGCAAAGGCGTGTATTTCGTTGTCGGTGGCGCTGTCTGATAAGTTCGAATGAAGGCAATTGTTAGCACTTACTCACAATAGAACCTTACACGATTGAATAAGTGCCGAATGGTTGAGATACGCTAAACTAGGATGATTATCACGTTGTATTATATTACTCATCGTTATTGCCTGTAATGCATGTTTGACTTGAATTTCAGTTAACTGGATTGACCATAAAAACATGGCGTAGTCCTTTAAGTCCCGTTCCGATGTCTTATGAAAATAACTATTCCAATCAAAGATTCCCGGCGAACAGCTACTAAGTTAGTGAAACCTAGCACACATGTGTTAATTTCTCCGTTCCAAAGCCAACGACAAACACATTATTCCAGGGAGTAACGAATCTCACTGCGTGAGGCTCCTAAGCCACATTGTATTTTTGGGCAACCGAAATGCACCATGGAAAAATGGACAAAAGTACGACTTGTAGAGCCTCTTATACCAAACATTCCCTGAAAAGCCTGCAAACCACTTTGATTATTCCTTCCGAAAATACATTCCAGGTATCTGCTTTGCTGTTTATTATTCTATTTTTGGAATGCGCATGTCACTGCAAACTAGAGAATATATTTTTTTCGGTAAGTGTTCCTTTTAGTGAACTTTACCCTGCAATGTAATCATTCTTGTCTTAAAGTAAACGCTTTTGATCGAAAATTTCGTGTGTGCATTTATTCCAATGATCGCTTCAAGTCGGAGTGTCTACATACTTATCTCATGGTTATAAGTCGGCATCTCGAAATCTTAATTTTTTAACATTGTCTTTCCGATATTTATGAACAGATACACGGCCACTTGGTAGGTTCGTTGGTGCTTGTGCTTTTATCTTCAAAAGTTCTTTTTTTTATATTTCATAATCAATGTGATTTTTGTTATTTGGCTTATCTATTCCTTATAGACGGTACATAGCGGTATAATATTTAATAATAATAATATATTATTATTATTAATATTATTCTTCTTACTATTATTATTACAACAATGCTAGTGTAACGATGTAACAAACGGCGTGTGCTGCATAATATTTTTCCAACCGGTCCGCCACGATATGATCTAATGACCCGCAAGCAAGCGGCCCGGCTCGTTCCCCTTCGAGGAAGCGTAATTTTCAATGAAGGTTGGGAAAATCATGGGGAAAATGAAGTTAGTATAGTTGTAGAAAGCTTCATTGGTATGCGATGCAGCTATTCAGGGGTAAGGAAAGGATCATATTTGTCGATGCCGAGCTTCAGCATCATCATCATATTGATGCGATATGTTAAAATTGATAAAAACCTCCGCAGTGGACATAATATCAAAAAGTGATCGTTTCGCGCTTTATATATCGAATAGTTAAAGAAGCCAGTAGAAGCTTCAGAATAGTCCAATCATTGCATTTTCGGTTTTCGTCTGTACCATACATTTGATGTACCATGCGTTCGAACGGGTTAATCGCGCTTTATTATTAAATTAATTTAAAAAACTTCAAAAACGCGAACCTAACATTCGGTAGATAAATAACTATCTTCCACATTTGAAAATTCTGCTGTAAAGTCAATAATTTGTTCAAACTGCATATGCAAGCTGTGCATAGAGTTCCAAGTGAAGTTTTATTGGTGTATTATTGTTAACAATTTTTGTCCGCGGTGTAAATAATTACACTTCGTAATAAATTAAGTATACGTTGTATGTGGATAATCTTAAGCTGTACGGTCCCACAATATTGCGATTGATGATTACTCCGTTGGGGCAATAATCCTCTTCATAGTGTGGCCATTCTAGAACTAAACATAAGGCACATTGTGCCCTCCTAAATTCAAATATAGACACATTGATGAACAAGGTTATACTAGTAATTGCAACTATGTATTAAGCAATTTTGAAGTAATTGTAATGCCTAACTTTCACGACAACTGTCACACTACACAAATTCTTCAACTGACGTCGCTAATACGTAATTCAATTTTTAGGTGTCATATGACGGATGAGCCAAAATTCCAGAATAGACTTTTCAAAAGCTTTGCGATCCTATGCTAATTTTGCTAAAGTTTTGTATTCTCATTTCATGACACACGTTAAAGCTATTCAAGCAATCAACACAAAGTTTCTAAGAAGAGGGTGGTGGAACCTTGCATTGCTAGTGGTGAATCCTTTAGTCTCGAACACATTGTTGACCTTGACAAGAAGGCCACTCTTCGAATGCACGGAAAATTGGAAAGGATAAGGTGATACCGAGCTAGCAAATTACGCCTAGCTCATTGTGCATATGTGATGTGTTACTGGTAATGAAAAGTTCATTTCAATTCGTACGGACTTTTATGTACTTCAATATGCACGAATTTTTGACAAAACGAACAGACTCGTACCGCCCTCGCCGTCGTTCGTGAAGAGCGCATTTCTTTTGTATTCGCTGGAGGGTCACTAAATCTGAATACATATAGCCGACTCCCAACACAACTATAACTGCAGCTGTTCATATGATCGCTAGCGGGCTTTAAACTAGAAAAAAAATTTAAGTAATAAATGTGTAATTGAAATGATTATTTTTGAA